>PVKM010020681.1:0-23240 GCA_004027735.1 Carollia perspicillata
TAAGCCTAATGAAAAATTGGAGAAAAGATATAAATAGGCATTTTTCCAAAGTAGCCAGTAAGCACATGAAAGATGCTCAACATCATTAACAAACAGTGGATTTCAAACCAAAGTCACAATGAGATACCACTTCACGTCCACTGAGATGGCTATGATCAAAAAACAGGAAACAACAAATGTTAGTGAAGATTTGTTTGTTAGTGGAAAAATTGGAACCTTCTCATTTTGCTGCTGGGAACATAAAATGGTGAAGCCACTTTGCAAATCATTTTGGCAGATCCATTAAACTACCATATGACCCAGAAATTCCACTTCTGGGTATATCCCCAAGAGAAATGAAAATGTGTTCACATAAAAAAGGACAAAAATATTCACAGCTTTATTTATAATGACCCAAACATGGAAATGTCCCCCTGCCCATCGATTGATAAGTAGGCAATATGAAAATGTGATCTATTATTTAAAAATCTATAAAAGAAGGAAGTATTGATATAAGCTATAACATACACAAACCTTGAACCTCATTCTAAGTGGGAGTAAGTAGACATGAAGAGCCAAATCTTATATAACTCTATTCATATGATTTGTCCAGAATAGGCAAATTTAAAGAAATCATACTTTCAAAAGTCGTTGCCAGGGCATCGGGGGAATGTGGGGTAGAGTGACTGTTGATGGGTATGGGGCTTTCTGCAGGGGGAGGGAATGATGACAAGGTTCTGGAGTTACTAGGTCGTGGTAATGGTTGCACAGCATTGCGAATGTACTGAATGGACTGTATGCTTTAAAAGTGTGAATTTCATGCTATGTGAATTATATCTCAATAAAAAGTATGATAAAAAACGCACATTTAAGTTCTCCCTACAGAAAGGAATAGATGTGATTGTGTCAAATAAGAAAGAATGTTTTAGATCAGTGTTTCAAAGAGGAACATGTTTGGGCACTGGAAAACCACAGAGATGTGCCACTCAGGGCTCCTTTAAGCTGAAGCATCGTACAGTTCATGCCAGACATGGGATGTTACAGTGTGTTACAAACTAAGGCACTTAGCTACACTCCTGGTGATGAAATTCTGAAAGATCTAGTTACTATCATCATAGTGATGGTCGATGGATGTATAGTAGATATAATCTCTCCAGGAAAATCTAGAGCTATGCTGTCCAAAGCAGTAGCTACCACACTTGAGTCTATTCACATTCACATTTAAATTTATTAAAATTAAATACAATTAAAATTCAGTTTCCTAGTGTGTCAGCACATTTCACATGCTCAATAGCCACAGGTGGCTACCATACTGGACAGCACAGAATAGTCCCATCATGGCAGGAATTTCTATTGATGTTGCTGGTTTAAAGAGAGATGACTAGAGAGCTGGGGGTGGTGGGCGAAGAACAGTAAGGGGGTCTGAAAAGACCTTCCAGAATGAAAAAAGTATTTCATATTTCAAACCTTCTAAAAGTTATCCAGCGATCTTTACTGAAGTCCTGTCAACTATGGGTCAGGCTGATGATGGAGATTGATTAATTCATTGTTTTATTCACTCACTCAATATTTATTGAGCAGCAGTTAATCTAGAAACTGTGCTGGGAACATGGTATAAAATGGTCAACAAAACCAGCCTTTTGTCTCCTCTCGTGAAGCTTACATTCCAATGGAGGACATAGACATTAATCAGGAACGACACAAGCAAATATAAAATGATAAATATAATAATCACTCTGATGGAGAGGTACCTGGACCAGTGAGAAAATGTGAGGAGTAGCTTTGACCTAGCCTGGAGCATCTTTCCTAAGGAGTGACCCCCGAAATGAGATTTAAATTAATAGTTCATTGAAAAGAAGAAGGGCAAGCCAGCACAAAGACACAGCATGCACAAAGGCCCTGGGGCAGGAGGAAATGTGCTGTGAAGGAGGCAGTGACAGGGCCAGTGTGGACATCGGAGAAAGTGAGGGGAAGCTGGGTATGAGCTAAGGCCAGAAAGGTAGGGATGCTATCTACACCTGCAGCATCAGCATCATCTATATACTTATGAAAAATGTAACATCTGAAACTAGGCCCCAGACCTACTGTATTAGATCTGCATTTATCAAGATTCCCAGGTGGTTAGTAGACACAAAGCTTGAGATACGTAGTTTATAGTAACAAGGGCCTACAAAATATGGCCTATTGACCAAATCCTCCTGCTGCCTGTATTTGTGCAGACTTTTATTGGACCACAGCATGTTCATTCACTAATTGTCTATGGCTGCTTTCACACTACAATGAGAGAATTGAGAGGATGCCATGGAGATTGGCCCACAAAGCTGAAAATATTTACTCTCTGGACCTTTACCTAAGTTTCCTACCCCAGTTCTAAACTGTGCCTTACCCCAAACACAGCATTGTGGATTTGACACTTATGCTAAGATCAAGGGAAGCTAGTAAAGGTTTTAATTTTGGAAGGATCTTCCTGGCTGCAAGAAATAAAAGGCATACAGGCAGTAAGTGCCCCAGTGGAATGTAAGGCCAGTGAAAACTCACTTTTACCTCCTAAATTGGTTGCTCTTTTCATGAGGGAGATGACTAATATTATTAACTTATTCTTTGTTGTACCTGGCAGTGTGCTAAATATATAGCCAATGTTCGGTGCTATTTAGTGACTCAGAAAATAGCTTGACCTTAAGACAGTTAATGTGTACCACCCTTGGGAACTTATTTTATGGACACTTCAAGAATCAAAATACTATGACACCTGATCTGCTTTCAACAGTTTCCTTAACATCTCAGCCCTGTCTTTGACATGGAACCTGGACCAGTATAGTAGAAGTCAGCGCTTAGCCATCTTGTGAGTTCCAAGGAGAGCCTGGAGAAATGGCAATCTGATTCCAGCTCCCAACATGGATAGGACTCCTGGAAGAAGCCTCTCTGAGCTTCAGATTCTATCTCAGTGACACGAGTAAGCTGGAATGATTTATCTTGAAAGTTCCCCGGAGCTTGAGCATCCTTTTGTCCTGAAATTGCACAAGGTAACACATTGAGGATACAGGATAAATCACTGGCTCATCTGGTTCAACTCCCTGCATCTTTAGTTTGTGCAGATGGAGTTCTTCATGCACCATACATCCACCATAGTAGATGAGAACATTGAAAAAAATAAACTCTACAGACACAAAGAGGTTTTGAATTATGCATTGTTTATAATTTTACATACTTTTGCTGCCTTTTATTTGTACATGTAATTGAACATTACTGGCTCAGCCATAATGAGACCAACCTGTTGTCCCAAATAGACATGATTGTGTAGACTCTGGCTTACTGGCTGGTTAGCTTGCTATTGATGTCAGGAGTTGGCAGTACTTGAATAAGTCGAATATTCAATGAAGGGGTGTTGGAGGTCTGTAAACCCACATGACAAATGGACATGCCACCAAGTCCACAATGCAACCAAAAGAAAGTGTTTTGAGGAAGTGGTGTGTAATTGTTTCTGGAAGAGGTTACCACTTGGTGTGTAGAAAGAGGAAAAAGCTTTGAGGATAATAAATTGCTTGGAGCACAGATAGGTTTTTTAACGTTTCCTGGGCAATATGCCACAACAGAAGTGTTATTTCAACACATTTATAAAAGCAGTTTGTAAGTTAAACAAAGTGTCTAATGGATAGTAATAAAGTAGGGAGGAGAATTGTGAAGTCAGCTGTATAACATTTGGTGGATATTGTTGCTTGGCATTACCTCCTATTGACTGTCATTAATGGTGTTCAATTGAAACACTATTTTGTCAAGTCATGCTATACTGGGTCCTGTGGAAAATGGAGAAGCAATGCCAGCTTCCTGGGCTGTGATTTGTGTAGACACGCAGGACCTCAGACTTGAAAGGACCTGGTTTTCATTGAATGCTCTAGTGTTGTCATCTTGAAATTCTTAATGAGTTTTGGACTAAGGGCCCTGCACTTTGATTTTCATAGGACTGTGCAAATTATGGAACTTGTTCTGTAGAGAAGATGGTGGAGTCTGTTTCTTGCCTGAAGTTGCTTACACTGTTGTGTCTTAGAATCATGTTGGGACAGTGGTATAGGAACTTGATTAATTTTTATGAGCCTTGTTTTTCTCCCCTTTGTATATAAAGAGACTGCATGAAATGTGGTCTTAGAAGAAAAACCAAACAGCTAAACTATTGGGTTGGCAAAAGAGTTTGGTTAGTTTTTTTCTGTACAATGGTTTTAATAGTGCTTAGTTGTCTTTAACTTCATTCAAAAACTTTTTGTTAGAGTGTATAGTGACAACTGTCATATCAGCATGCATTAAAAAAACTTATCAAAATTGGTGAATTTTTGTGCAGCCATTTTAGTATTGAAGCTGAAAGAAAATATGCAACATTTTTGGCATATTATGCTTTACTGTTTCAAAAAAGGTAAAAACACAAGTGACATGCAAAAAAAGATTTGTGCAGTGTGTGGAGAGGGTGCTGTGACTGATTGAACATGTCAAAAGGGGTTTGGGAAATTTCTTGGTACTGTTGACATTTTTGCCAAATAATTCTTTGCTGTGGGGCTGTCTTATGCATTGAAAGATGTTTAGCAGCTCCCCTGGCCTCTACCCACTAGCAGCCAATAGTGGGAGGTCACCAACGTATTCAAAATATCCAAATCAATCAAGTTATTGGTGAAAATGAAAAATGTATCTTTTATTTTATGGAAAAAACTAAACAGACTTTTTGGCTGACCCAATATTAAGGTGATTTTCCCAAAGTAAGCCGTAAAGTCAGGACTTTGAGACTTCCTCTCCTGACTTCAAATCTAATGGGTAGGGACTTTGTGAGCAAGGCTTGTTACTGAGTAGAAGATATGATTCAGGCACGGGCTAGTGGTATCAGATTGCTACTTACTAGAGAGCTGTTACTGAGAACACCTGGGTGTGTTGACAAAGTGCCCAGTGGAATGTAATTGCAGATCTGGACAACACTATGATTGGAAGATTAATCAGAAATGGGAACCAGGATGAACAGGTCTACAATGCCATAATAAAAATTCCTGGGACCTGGTATGTTTCAGAATTCAGAATTTTTTGCTTTTGAAAGTAACAAGATGTATTCTTCATTGATTATGTACAATCCTCCAGCATGTTTGGGTAGGACTTCATAATCAAGTTTGTTAATTTCTCTGCAGTGAAATGTATAAATGTTTATACCAAACAAGAAAAATTTAAAGACTATGAATAGTTTCATGTCAGTTTATGACTGGCTTTGCTGCCAAATGTAATCAGGTCAAGTTTCACTTTGAATGAGTTACAAACTCTTGGTTTTCAGAGTTTTGATTTTGGGACGGTGGACAAGTGATCACAGACCTTTATCAAATAAGATTTAGTAAATGAATCCCTGGAATACAGGAGAGAAGAGATAGGTCAGGCATTTCTCTAGCAAAGCCCAGCTAAGACTAGAGACCTCCTCTGATGGTTTACTGGAAAGCCCCAAACCGCCTTCCCCTGATAGCCCAGAAAAAAAAAACAACACACGTGTTTTTGTGCTGAAGCGAATGAAAGACCTGAAGTAGAAAGCTGTATCCATTCTCAACATCTCTTTCAAGGACAGCACTGCCCTCTTTTTAATGCTGCTTCTGCTTGACGGCTTCATTAACACATGGTCTCTCTGGCCATATTTTCACAGTGGAAAATAGCATTTTCAGAACTGGCTGTCCCTAGGATTTATCTGTCATTTTCCTCTGTGTTCCTTCTATGGCAGTTGGCACAGTGGTCCACTCTTCGCTTCTGAGATGGTTTTAAAAAACCTTGGCCAAAAGCCAGTGTCTTCATTAACACCCTTCTGGTTCCCAGACGAAAAAAAGCCAATAAAATGGATAGATATTTATGTGCCGTTTTCCCTAGGAAAACAGAAATGATCTCCATCCATGTTTAATATATTATTAGGATTCTTCATTTATTTGCTGTTCTGCTTGGAAGACAAAACTGACCCAGTAAGAGCTGTCCAAATCTAAGCAAAACTAATCCTATCCTGAGGCAAATCTTGAGGCCAACTTCTATATGGGGGTAAAGTAGGGGCAAATATAATTGTGAGGCGCCTAAAAGTTATAATATTTTAAGGACCCTGTTGGAAGGGGTATAATAAAATGAACGGCATTTACCTTTATAGGAAATCAACTTCTGTTTCAATCTCTGTTGTTAAGACTAACCATTTTCTAGCATCATGTAAAATTCCTATGTGAAAACTTAATATACTGAATACCAGAGACCAAGACTTCAGATATTTTTTGGGGATCTCAGACCTATTTTTATTTTCTCATGGGTACTCCTGGCTTTAATACAAGAAACAGATGTTTCATTTTATAAATTGGGTAAATTCCCTTTGTTATATAGCAATTAGCAGGTGCTGGACTTTAGCTGGTGACAAGAGGTCGTGTAGTTGAGATGAAATACTTTTACAGTTATGACAGTGATTAAGAGTGCTTTCTCTGGAATCACCCTACCTAGACATAAACTATAGCTCAACAGTTTTCCAGTGCTGTAATTTATAGCTCAGTCTTTTCCTCTAGAAAACCAAGATGATAACAGTGCTTATCTCAGAGAGACTATGTGAAAATTTATGAAAATAAGCCATATTCAGTATCTCCTTACCAGATATTTGGTACAAAGTTAATGATGCTGATAATTCAACCCTCCTCCCCCAACCCCACCTCCCCCAACCCTCCTGATAATTCAACCCTCCTCCCCCAACCCCACCAGTCAATCCTGTTGTTTACTAGCTGTGTGGTGTTAGGAAAGTAATTCCCTCAGCCTCAGTTTCCTCATCTGTATAGTAATGGGAAGGTTAAATTGCTCTCATGGTATGTGACTTAGGAATGAAAAATTCTATATTCTTACATGCCTGTGTCTACATGTACTTATGAAGTTACAAACTGTGTCTGTTTTGTTCATATTTATTTACCTAGTCCACAGCATAATGCCTGGCACACAGTAGCTATTCAGTACATATTTGTTAAGTGAATGAATGTTTGCAAATATTTAGCTTTTTGAGAATTAGAATCTATGGTTTTATCCATGTAAACAACTGCACAGTGAAATTGCCAGCAAACATTTTTCAGGAGAGTATGGCCGTGAAAAAGAAGAGTGAGCACTCAGTCCTGCTGCGCCAGGGATGGGAAGGGTGGTGCAGTTTCACTGTCATGGTAGTCACTGGCTGGTATGATTTAAACCCACTCATTTCCAGCAGGAATCCAAGTCCAAAGTCTGGGTGACTCTGGAAAACAAACAGTATCAACAGCTCTTATGTTTCCTGTTCACCTTTTATTTAATAACACATAGCTTCATGACTTTGTGACAATTCAAACCTATTTTTATTTACTTATGGTCACCACTAGCTTTCATTTCAACATCAGGATTCCTTTGCAACTTGCCTGTGAAGGTGGGCTTCCTCTGATATCTGTCACTCTTCAAATGGTCCAGATTGATCCAGCTGATCTAATTAGTGGGGGAATTCGAAGCATCAACATCATTAACTTTGTACCAAATACCTGGTAAGGAGATACTGAACATGGCTTATTTTCATAAATTTTCACATAGTTTCTCTGAGATAAGTACTGTTATCATCTTGTTTTTCTAGGCTGACATTCTGTTTATCTTTCCTGGCTATAGATGTTGGAGCCTTTACTAAAGATGGTGACTTTTCAGAGAAAAGAGATTCATTCTGTAGTTGAGGATGGTAAGTAGTCAAGTTACCCTTAAAACCTTATAGCATGTCATCAAGGCCTCTTGCCACATCTGAAGTCACATCAGTCTGTTCACAGAGCAGTTCTGAGATAGAAAACAAAGACAAATCTATAGTGTGTCCCTAGTTGATAGCCATGACCCTAGACCACAATGACTGTGATAGAATGTCTACTTTTCTAGTCATATAATGTATTGAAGGCCTTTTAACTCTGAGAAATAGATAGCCAAGATTCATCAGTAAAATTCTACAGTCAATTTTATTTTCCCATCAGAGACAATATTGACATCGTCATCACAAGTCCCAGAGAGGCCAGTTGAATCACAGATCTTGGGATGCAGGCCACAAAGTAACACTAGCCATGCACAGAGATCAAGCAGGATGCAAACCTCCCATTTTATCTCTGGGAAGAAAACCATGAAAGTAATGAGGTGGAAATGTACCCACATGACATTTTTTCTCCCCTCACTACCTGTCCTTGTCTGGATCTACACCAGAAATAAATTCACATTCATATTCATGATAATTTAACATTTTAAACAGGAATCTGATCATGTAACTTCCTCTTTAAATTTGTAATCATTTCCTATTCCATTAACATAAAATGTGAAATTCTTCCCATGGCCTCCATGTGTGGATAAAGTCTTATTCTTAAGGAGGTATGTGCATGCAAACATTCACTCCTTCAACAAATATTTGTTGAATGCCTGCTGTGTGCTATGGACTGGGTAACCAAATATGAACAATACCATGTTAATGTTGAAGGAATTAAAACAATTTTTTTTTCCCTGCCAAGTGAGACGTAGACATTGAGGAGTCAGAAAGTGCTTTATGTGTGTGGTAGTGATGAGATTCTCTACTGGGAATGACAGAATACTACAAAATTTTCTACCTGAAGGCAATGCTGCATCCACATAGCCCACCTCTCCCTCCCACCTGATAAACTGGCACTGTATAGCATACAGTTAAGAGCAGTAGACCAGAACTTGTCTTCCTGAGAGAAAAAGAAAGGAGGGATCAGACTATGCATGCCTTATTCTTTATTTTAAATTTCTCATTGGGGAGGAGCAAGTAGGGTGGTGTGTGGGGAGCCAGAGAGATTAGATATCCACATGAAAGAGCATCAGCCATGGAAAGTCTGTTCCCTCGACAACACAGAGTTGTGGCAGCACAAAGCAGATATATTCAATGTTTGAACAAAACTAGTATGGTCCAAAATGGCCTTGTGGGTTTTGCCTAGGGTGCATTGTAAGTCGTGTGATCTTCACCTCACTGGCTTTCCTTTCTTGTTTGAGATAATGTCCATTTAATCACCAAGAATCAGTCCATTTTCTCTCAGGTGATGTATTTTGTTACACTTCCATCAGTAATGGAAAATAATGTTTTGGTTATTATTAGGTTTAATTACATGAAATTAATGATATTCGACCATTCTTGACCCACCCAAAATGGTAATTTTGTATCATTCAATCTAATAAATGTACTCAGAACATGTTGCAGAATATTTATAAGGAAAAGAGGGAGATAGTAAGAATGAGTGCTTGAATTATAATCAATTAATCAATGATTGATTATAGATTACAGATACAGATAATGGATTAACTAGGCAGTAGAAAATCCATAAGACCACATTGTAGAATCAGACTTGAGAGGTCGAGACTGTGGTCTTTGGAATACTCAGCCTTATTAGGAATTTTTGGCTGCAAGTGACAAAGTCAACTCAAGTAGCAGGAGAAGCAGGGAGGAAAGAGAGTATACCACTAGGAGGTAAGGCCACCAGGAAGAGTCTGAGGTCCGGTGGAAGAGGAGACATGTTTTACTTACCTGTGGTTGCCCATTAGTATTCAGCTCCAAGCCTCTGCCTGCTTTGTTCACAGGCAGAGGGAAGAGAGAAAAGGTCTGCCTTTCCTTGGAAAAGAATTTAAGACAGTGATCATCAAAGTCTGGTCAGTAGTCCCCTGCAGGTCCTTAAGCTCATTTCGGGGGTTCTGAGAGGTCAAGGCTATTTTCTTAGTGACGCTAAGTTGTGACATGTCTTTTCCGCTGACTTTCGCATTGCTGCTGCTTTATACAAATTGAGGCAGTAGCATCCAATTGCATGAGCAGTCATGGTATTCTTCACACCCTGCATTACAGTACAAAATATTGCCAGTTTCACTTGGAAGTGTTCTTGATAAAGTAGCAAAATTACTAATTTTATTAAATTTTGACCCTTGAGTATTATTCTGCGTGAAGAAAAAAGAAACACACATGCAATATTTTTGTCGCAAACCAAGCATAATGGTTGACTCCAGGGAAAGTGTGTCAGCAGTGGTTTGAGCTGTGAGCAGAACTAACTGCTTTATTCACTGAACAGAGTTTTTCCTTGAAGGAACTGGCAGACAAACTGTGGTTATTTACACTTGGGCATTTGGCAGACATTTTCTCTAAAATGAACGAAGTAAGCTTGTTACTTTCAGAACAACGCTGACAGCATTGTAGCCAATGACAAATTTGAGCATCCATGCAAATGCTTTTAGAACTTCAGAAAACTTGTATCTGCCAACCTGGGCATGGCAGTTTTCCAATGTTTAAAGCCTGTTTTTTCCCATTTTCATAAAAATATGTTATGAATGTTAACATGTCATGAATTTATTGTTATTTTAAAATAAATGAATAACATTTTTTATATTTTTCAATTTTAATTTTAGAAATGAATATTGCAAGATTTAGCTATCATAAACAAATAATTTGGGGGGTCTTTGATAGTTTTTACATATATGAAGATGTATTGAGACCAAAAGAGGTTGAGAATGACTCATGCAAGAGCAATTTTTCTTTAAATAAACTCTAAGACTCAGAGAAACCTTTGCAAACCAACTTTTCTCTATTGTTGCTGAACTTCTCTCTCAGTGATCTTTTTCTGTGTGTGTCTCTCTGTGTCTCTTTCTATTATGAACATTTGAATCTAGATAATATATTTTTATGGTTAGATTAATGGCAATGCTTCTAAAAATAACCAATGCCCATTGTGCCAGGAGATTTTCTATATTCCCTGTTGTATAGCTCTCAAATAATTTCTTTTTCTTTTTCTGGTTTAATTTTCTGTTTTCAGTGAATCCACGTGTAGGACAGTGAAATGAGAAAACTGTTAGAACCTTGTGTACAATGAAGAAGCCAGACAGACTAAAAAAAAAAAAACACTGTAAATGAAAATAGTTACCACATGCACACACAAAAGAACAAATGCAAATGTTAGAAGTCATTTTGTTTTTATAGGGTCTTGGATCTACCAATTTTCCCTGAAATATTTATTCTGTATTATACTGGTTACAGATTTGCTCTGATTACCACTGACAAGTGTGGGTGTGCACAGACTTAATGGCAGAATTATTACTTATATGGAGAAAACACTAAGCCCACACTTAGGAAAATGGTACGAGCCCACACATTGAAATTCTCAGTAAGTCATTGACGATTATTAAATTACACTTCCTAAGTGACATTATTAGTAACGCTGCTGAATCAGACTAACTGGAGAATAGGTGATACAGAGAATGCTCTCAGGATGTTGATTTAAGAGAAACACAGACTTGGGTCACGTAAAGACAGAAAACAATTACATTGAGAGGAGATTATCATTTCATTTTTCTCTTGAGTAGAATTTGGCTGTGAGTTTTCAGCATCCAGTTCCCTTCCCTATCTAGGTTATTCTCTCTGATATAAAATGATATGGTTAGACCAGAGTAATTGTTTTCAACCAGTGAAATCTTAACCTTAAACTTCAATACATAAAGCAGAATTGCCTGGGTTAAAGAAAAGACAAGGAAATATAAAATCTCCCCTTTGACTCTCCACTGAACTTCTCTGTGTGCTCAGCTTGTGATATATACTGCAGTGAATCCTGGGAATCTGGGTTACACAGTTTGAGAACCCTTGGACCAAGGATTCTATAGCTCCATATGCTTGTGGAGGTCTTGTCAGAAATCCAGGTAATTTCTTTAGAGAACCAGTTGGCATCAAGTCCAGAAACAAGTGGTCCTCTGGGTGGAGTTGGCAAGGGTGGTAGAGATAGCGGCAACTCTCCCCCTGTAGGGTTCATGAGGCAACTAAGAGCCATGGTGTACTTACTGAGCACCAGCTGAATTCATCCACATCCTAGGCATCACTGAGATAAACAAAATAGAGAGAAACCAACATCTGTCTTTAAGGAGCTGATAGTCAATTTTTATATTTTTCAATTTTAATTTTAGAAATGAATATTGCAAGATACAGCTCTCATAAACAAATGATTTTGGGGGTCTTTGATAGTTTTTACATATATGAAGACGTATTGAGACCAAAAGAGGTTGAGAATGACTCACGTAAGAGCTATTTTTTGCTTTAAATAAACTCTAAGACTCAGAGAAACCTTTGCTAACCAACTTTTCTCCATTGTTGCTTTTCTTCATTGTTGCATGACTCTCCCAATGGTTCATGACTCTCCCACAGCCATGAAGTAATATTACATATGGAGCCTGGAACTCAAACTTTCTGTCTCCATATTCTTGGTTTTCATAACACATGCACAATATGAACCTGGCAACCCAATATAAGGCCTGGTATAATAAAGTTTTGGAATTCAAGGGTGGATGGTAAATGTCATAAGTAGGCAGATTAGGGAGAGCAAATGGAACAGGATGGTTCAAGGTGTCATTCATTCAGGTTTTTAGCAGTTATGTACTTAATACTAGTCAATCTGCTTAGTGGTAAGGGTATATGGTAAACATACATCGTTATGATTCCTCTTTGGTGTTTGGTACCTGGTGGAGTTGGGTGCAGAGAGGCATCAGTCAAGTAATTGCAGAAATAAATGTGAAATCACAATTGCATTCAGTTAGACTTTGTCTCAGGGGCAGGGAAGGTAGTCAGAGAAAGCTTCTCCGAGGAAGTGTTCATTGAGCTCAGATGGGAAAGATGAGTTCAAATTGAAAAAAAGAGGTGAGGGCAGGGGTTGGCACATGACAACACTTGACTGTAGCTGTCCTCTTCTCAGGAAGGCCAGAAATCAACCACCCTGGCCCTTATTTCCAGTCCTGTTTTCCATTGTCTGCATGATTCCTCCACTCCTCTGTGCTTTATCATTTGAGAATGACCATATAAAAAAATTCAACTGCCTATCATACAGTGGGTCCTTTTCTCCTGATTGTCTTACTGTTGCCAGTGATGATGTCTCACATCTCCATGCACTTTGTAGTTTACAAAGTACTTGTGCATGCATTATCATATTTTTCCTCCACTAGGATTTGGAGTTGGGTATTACCATCCCCTTGTCTCAGCTGCAGAAATGAAGCTTAAAACGGTGCATGACTCTCCCACAGCCAGGAAGTAATATTACATATGGAGCCTGGCACTCAAACTTTCTGTCTCCATATTCTTGGTTTTCATAACACATGCAAATATCATTGCTACTTCCAATTCTCTCATACACAGACTGAGAAACCCAATCTTGGCCTCGCCCTTTTCACATAAGAATCATTCATGAGCATCTTTGATTCTTTCATAACTAGTTTTTCCCTTTTATTATTGTGATGAGAACACTTAATATGAGACCTAACTTCTTAACAAGCTTTTAAATGTACAGTACGGAATTGTTGACTGCAGGCACCATGTTACACATGGTATATAGCAGATCTCTAGAACTTACTCATTTTGTAAAACTAAAACTTTATACCAGTTGAATAGCAACCCCTCCTTTCTTTCTTCCCTTAGCTGCTGGAAACCACCCTTTCAGCTACTTCATATACATTGAATTATTCAGTATTTACCCTTCGGCAGCTGGTATATTTCACAGCATAAGGTCCTCCAGGTTCATCCTTATTGTTTCATATAGCAGGATTACTTTCCTTTAAAAGGCTGGGTAGTATTTCATTTTCTGTATATACCACATTTGCTTTATCCACTTATGAATATTTAGGTTGTTTCCATTTTTTAGATATTGTGCAAAATGCTACAAACCATGTATCTGATAAAGGTTTTATATCTAAAACATATAAGGGACTTCATCAAAATAAAAAGCTTCTGCACAACTAAGAAAATAACAGCAAAATGAAAAGAGAACCAACTGTATGGGAAAATATATTTCCAAATGATACCATGACAAGGATTTGATCTTCAAAATATATAAAGAACTCACATGACTCCACTCTGGGAAGACAAACAAGCCAATTAAAAAATGGACAAATGACCTGAACAGGCCCTTCTCCAAGGAAGACATACAGAGAGCCCAGAGACATATGAAAGGATGATCAGCATCACTAGCCATCAGAGAGATGCAAATTAAAACCACAGTGAGATACCACTTCATATCAGTCAGAATGGCCATCATAAACAAATTAACAAACAACAAGTAGTGGCGAGGTTGTGGGGAAAAGGGAACCCTAGTGCACTGTTGGTGGGAATGCAGACTGGTGCAGCTACTGTGGAAAACAGTATGGAATTTCCTCAGAAAACTAAAAATAAAACTACCTTTGACCTGGCAATTCCATTGCTGGGATTATACCCTAAGAACCCTGAAACATCAATTCAAAAAGACCTATGCACCCCAATGTTCATAGCAGCATAATTTACAATAGCCGAGTGCTAGAAGCAACCTAAGTGCCCATCAGTAAATGAGTGGATCAAAAAACTATGGTACATTTACACAATGGAATTCTATGCAACAGAAAGAGCAAAGGAGCTCCTACCCTTTGTGACAGCATGGATGGACCTGGAAAGCATTATGCTAAGTGAAATAAGCCAGGTGGTGAGGGACAAATACCATATGATCTCACCTTTAACTGAAAAATAATCAACAAAAGAAAAAACAAACAAAATATAACCAGAGACCTTGAAATTAAGAACAAACTGACAGTAAGCAGAGGGGAGGTGTGAGGGGATAATGGGTGGAAAATGGGGAAAGATTGTCAAGGAACAGGTATAAAAAACACATGGACAAAGCCAAAGAGGGAGTAGGATTGAGGGTGGTTGGTGGGATGGCTGGTGTGGGGGAAAGTAGCAGAGAGAAATGGAGACAACTGTACTTGAATACAAAAAAAGACTCTATATATCTGCATATATATACATGTGTGTGTATATATACACATACATATATGTATATATAGATATGTGTGTCTGGAACTCCTATAGCTCAAGCAAAAAGAAAAAAACCCTAAAATAATCTGACTAATGAGAAGACTTAAATAGACATTTCTTCAAAAGAGGGCAGACGAATGGCCAACAGGTATATGTGAAGGTGTTCACCATCACTAACCATCAAGGAAATGCAAACCAAAACCATAATGAGATATTGCCTTACACCTTTTTTGATGCCATTATAAGAAAACACAATAAGAGATGAAAGGTAAGTGTTGGTGAGGGTGTAGAGAAACTGAAACTTGTGCACTGTTGGTGGGAATGGTGTAGTTGCTACAGAAAACAGTATGGAACAGTAGGAACCTTTTGGGATAGTATGGATGGAACTGGAGAATATTATGATAAGCAAAGTAAACTAGTAAATAAAAGACAAATAGCATATGACCTCACTTATAAGACGAATCTAATGAACAAAATAAACTAGTGAGAAAATTAGAACCAGAGGCATAGAAGTATGGAACAGACTGACAATGACCTAAGTGGTGAAGGTAGGGGATAATGGTGGGAAGAAGGGGAAGAGACTCATCAAAGGATGTGTATGAATGACCCATGGGCATGGACAATGATGTGGCATTGACTGTGGGAACAGGGTGTGGGATGGGCAGAGGGAAAAATTGGGGAAATGGTAATAGAATTAACAATAAAAAACAGTATGGAGTTTTCTCAAAAAATGTAAATTAGAACTACTTTATAATTTGTGCATTATTCTACTTCTGTGTATTTATCCCAAAGAATTAAAATCAGGATTGTAAAAGATACCTGCACTCCCATAACTCATTTTTTAAATGGGCTGGCCTTGGTAGGGGAGATCAGGAAAAGGCTTTATTTTATGCCTGGCTCTGCCTTCAGATGTCTTCTGTTGAATTCCTTTGTCTGTTCCCAGATGCTCTGTAAGACAAATCCCATTTTTCAGATATAGACAAATTCAAGACTTGAGTTTGTCAATCAATTCAGAGCTCACCTGCTCACTCAAGCTTAGGTCTGCCTTGCATTCCAGTGACTCGCGGTGGGGAAAGAAATACAGTCTGTGTTTTTTTTTTTCTTTCCTTTGTCCACTTTCCACAAGTCAGTCTGCTGCTTCTGCCTCCTCTAGATTTGGAGGTGAAGGGGTAAAAAGGTGGTAGGGGAGAAAATTAGAGCTACAAGAAGTTTTGTTTAATTACAACAATAATAATATGACTATTGTGTATGTATATATGTATGTATATTATACACATGCATGTGTTTATAGGTATATGTATGTGTATATGCAATTGAATTCAGACACATGTGATCTAATTAGGGTGACTGATTTGTCCAGCGTGCCTCAGACATTCCCAGTTTTAGCAGTAAAAGTCATACCTCTTGAGAAACCCCTCTGTTTTGGACAAATTGGGATGGCCAGTCACCCTCATTTAGAGCAACCTGGCAAACACTCCAGAGTACATCTGTGGACTCCTAGTGATCTGCAGAACCCCGTGAAAACTATAGTCACACAGGAAACAGATTCCTGATCTAAAAATCAAAAGAGCTAGTTCCTCTCTTCACTAGCAGTGAGACCTTGAGTAACGGGTTTAAATGAAGTCCATAATTAGGAATGAATAGATGAATGTACATGTAAAAATGCCCATTGCACTTCTATTGATTTTCTCCCTAAGGGTGGTAAAGCCAACCCAATACTAGGAATTGATTTTTTGTAAAAAAAAAATAAAAATAGCCCTGGCTGGTGTAGCTCGGTGGATTGAGCACAGGCCTGTGACCCAAAGGATCATGGATCGATTCCCAGTCAGGGCACATGCCTGGGTTGTAGGCCAGTTCCCAGTGGGGGACGCACGAGAGGCAACCACACATTGATGTTTCTCTCCCTCTTTCCTTCCCTTCCCCTCTAAAGATAAATAAATAAAATCTTTAAAAAACAGTAAAAAAAATAAAAACAGTCGCTTTCAGCTTCACTTTTAGTAACTGTGTCAGTAGAAGTTTAAGATATTTAAAATTTAAAAGAAATTATTAATAAATCTAATCAATAATTCATTGAAATAATGAATATAGAACATATTAGCATTATGCAGTGTTCAGTTAAGAATAAAAATATTTAGCTTTCCCATGTTTTATTCAGGAATTTTGATCATTTTTATTAAACATAAAATTACATGAGAGATACCATGAGCATTAGGAATTAAGAAATAATATCATATAAATAGGGAAAAGAGAAGCTATGTTAATACAGATAACCTACTCAGAAGAACTAGATCATGAATTCAATTATTTGCTAATTTATTTTAAAGTTTCCAGTGTACGCAATGAATTGTTTATATAAATATATAATAAGAACGTTGAGAGAAATAGGTTGAAATCATTGGGAGCAGCATGTACTTGAGGGTCAAAAGGTCTGGATTTTAGTCTTGGTTTTGTGACCTTGGGCAAGTTACCTAGTGCCTCAGTTTCCCAGTTTATCTTTCTATCTCCTAGTGATTTTGGAAAGATTAGACCCGACACTGACTATATAAGTAACTAGGGTCAGTGCAGTGACCAATGGTGACCAAGAGCGGGTCTGGGGCTGAGAGGGAATGAAAGTGTATGGTCTGGTCCCGGAGAGATGTAGCAACAGTGGCAACGAGCAAGGAGGGTGCAGGCAAATAAACTCTCAGACATCTGTTTCCTCTTGACCCCTGCTTTCCTGAAAGTGCCTTCCCCAAGCCAAATTCAGTTAGAAGCCAGAGGTCAAGGGAGTCTGTTGATGTGGCCTGTGGGTGTCGCTCTTCTGAGGCCTGGAGAAGGGCCAGGAGCGGAACTGCAGGAGCGAACAGCAGACTGGGGCACTGCAGTCAAATCTACTAATAACATAAAGCTGCATGCAGAAAAGCCTGAAAGGCCACTGTAACTCTGGAAAACAGTGTGGCGCTTGCTCATAAACTTGAGCAGGCACTTACCATATGACCTACTCCTGGATACTATCCTCGAGTAATGAAAACTTCTATTCATACAAAAATCTGTATGTGAATGTTTATGGCAGCTCCATTCCTAATCGCTCCAAATTGGAAACTAGCCAAATATCTTTCAATATTTGAGCAGATAACCAAAGTGATGCACATCTCTGCTATAGAATACTGCTCAGCAATAAGAAGGAATGAACCATTGAAATTACAACTTGACTCATTTCAGAGGCATTGTGCTGAGGGAAAGAACATTTGTGTGACATTCTTGAAAACACAAAACTATAATGATGAAGAACTTACCAGTGGTTATCAATTGCTAGGGGTCAGGGAAGGATGTGACTATAAATAGATAGCAGGAAGAAGTTTGGGGGCGTGATGGGACAGTTTTGGGTGTGGATTGTGATAGTAATTGCACAAATCTACATATATTAAAATTCAGACAACTGCATATCCAAAAAGTCAGTTTTGCTAGATGTTAATTTTAAATTAAAATATATAATTTAAATGTGTGACGATATTCTAGACAAAAGATTTAAGGACAGATTATTCTTATAGTTATTGACAGTCTAGTTGTACTGAAGATGAACTTGAAGGGATTTCAATCCGAAGTGAAGTAAGAGTTGTAAATTTTATATAATAACCCATTACGTAATGTCTTGTTACATATTATTTGCGTAATGAGACATTATGAAAATAAGACATTATGTTAAAGTGGCAGTCTTGGCAAGGTGCGGCGTACAAGAAGGGAGAGTTCTGGGTGTCAGGACAAGAGGTAGCAGTCATCAGGACCTTGCCAATGGGCCTGAGGGTCAAAAAGCAGCTGCCCCCAGAAGGACGTGAAAGGCAGGGTGGAGTACAGAGGTCCCAGAACAGAAAGCAAATGCAGAGGTTCAGACACGGAGCTCAGGACAGAGCCTGGTGATGAAGAACCAGACTGTGGTGTGGCTATATCACAAGGGTGGAAGGCAAGAAGAGACAGGAATAAACAAAAGTAACAGGATATTGTAGGATTTAATGAGCACAGGTGGTGCAATGAGAAAGAGCTGGTTGGACTCTGGCTCTGCTACCTCCCTGCATGTGTCCTGGGACAATTGCTTTAACTTCTCATGTACAAAAAGGTACAAGAACATCTTCCCCACTGCACAGCTGTAGCAGTCTCAGTAAGTTGCCTGGCCCAGAGGAAATGCTCAGTTAGCAGTAGAAGTACATTCAATTAAATGATATAGGTCACATCAGGACTGTGATAAACTATATTAGCGGGTCATTCCATCTTGCAAAGCGTCAACTTCTAATTCTGTAAAATGGCTATAATGATGTCTACCCCATGGTATTTGAGGGAGAGGTTTCAATTGAGAAAGGAGCTATGAAATGCTAAGAATTGCTATTCAAATGTCCTGCTCTTAAGGCCAGAACAGGGCCAGGAGGAAATCTTTTCTTTTTGCTCAGCTGCTGGCCTGAAGGTACAGAAAGCATTATATCCAGTCTGGGCTGGTCCCAGAACTACATGGGGCCAAACATATAGTAGAAGAGGATCAAGGGGGCTCAGCCAGCAGGTGCCAAACAGCTTTGGTCGGGAGGAAGTGGCGATGTAATAGGAACGTGAGTATGAGGACTAAGCTTTGAACATGGGAGGCAGCCCCAGAAAAATGCAGTGAAGTGTGAGGGGGATAACAGCATGGGCTCCAGAGCTAGAACTTGCTGTGGGAACTTGGGCCAGAGGTTAAGAAAGAGCTGCTGCTGAAGATTCTTAACTATCAACTTCCTTACATCCCCACACTTGTAATAGGATTTTTCGTCCATACTCTTAGTCATATAACTTTGCAGTGCCTCCCAGAAGAATGAACAGATTTTACATCTTTTCCCACTGACTCTGTGTTTATTCAGTGACTCATTTTGGATGGCGACAAGTTACTGGATATGACATGAACACAGTCTCATGCACTACTGACTTTAGTCACGAGGAGGTCTTGCCCTAGTAGCTGCACTACCTTCATCTTAGGTCACAAATGACTGACACTTGGGACAGACCTGAATCTGACCAACTGCTTGAAATAGTCATCTCAGCCCTCCAAGTGATCCTTTTAGATGTGAGAAACAAATGTTGGTTATTGGAAGCCATTGAGATTTTTGGGTCATTTGTTATTCAATATTAATGTAGCAATAACTGACGAAACATAGTGAGTTCCTTAACTTTAAATATCTTCAGTTTATAAATCCCCTGTATAAAATGAAATTAATAATGACTAATTATAATCACCCAGTCAGACAGTTGTCAGGAAAAAATGGGGTAATGCAAAGTACTTAGCACAGTACTCAACACCAAGCAGGAGAACAATAAATGAAAGTTACTGCTCTGAAGATAGTGGGTTAGGAAGAAATTTTGAAAAAATGTCTACCTCCCTGAGTCTTTGTTTTCTCAACTCCGAAATGCATATAACTATACCTACCTCAGATCTCTCTTAGGGATGCCCTTAGGATCACATGAGCTGATGGAAATGAAGATACTTGCTGTCTGTAAAGAGCTGTGCAGGAGTTAGGAGTTGTCATTCTTTCTGCTGCAGAGAATCCTCGTATCCTGACATTATTGATCACCATCCTACAGCTACCTGGGAGAGTAGGATGAGAGGCACCCACCCATTAAAACAAGTCTCCACTCAAACATCCCTCTTCACTCGAAACACTTCCCTTTATATCCACAACTGCACCTTTGTCGGGCTGCACTCAAACATCTGACAGCCCAGCTCAAGTGTATTGCAATTTGCAGAAGGAAACTTGCAGGATTTTTAAAGATAAAAAGATGCAGGATTTTTAAAGATAAAAGGGATGACAGAGAATTTCTCTAATTGCATGCAAAATAATCGACAAGTGAAGATCTGACGGAGCCGGGCCACTTAATAATTGAAGAAGAGAAAAATTGACAAGGATGATAACATGACAGGCTTCAAAAGAAAATAATTTGATGGTCTGAATATCAAAGGATGCAGGGAAGCCTTCGGAAAACTTGATGAAATCTTAACTCTCCTTGTGAAAATTATCCTTTTTATGGCTGTACACTAGAGGCAATCATATCATACTATTATGCAATTTCTTTGGAAAATGAACTAAAAAATGATTGTTAATCTTAATTATCAAAGAATTACAGTATGATCTGTGTTTTATATGAAATATAAAATTATTTTAATACCTGAAAACCGGAAAGCAGGAACTACTATAAAGAACACATGGACAAAACCAAGGGGGAGAGTGGGAGCAAGTGGGGGAAATGGGTTTGGATGGGGTGAGGGGGAGTGGTGGGGAGAAAATGCAGACAATGGTAATTGAACAACAATGAAATAATTAAAAAGTATTTTAATACATTTTAGTTTCATTTAATTTATTTTAATACATTTTAGTTTTAATATACTTAGTTTTTTAAGAGAAAGTCCTAATTTATTTTTGTCCCATTTTCTAAAAATATTTTATTCCTACTTTTAGTTGTCTTTTCTTCTATAATTATTTTCCATTTGTCATTAGGATCCTCTCTACTTTTTTTTTTTACCTTATTTAGGCCCAGAGAGCTCTTGGGGTCACTCCTTATCTAGAAATTTTGGGACCTGAAGCTTCCATTGGGGCAGTGAAGGCAGGAAGCACAGATCTGAAGTCCAGAGGGCTTCCCTGGCTACTTTAGGGTGGATTATTTTATGTGACCTTCCAAATGAACTTTAAAAGACCCATGAGCGTGGTAAGGTATGGCTGTGAAAGCAAGTCTGTCACAGACTCAGACTCTTTTCATAATTTACTTCTGCATGACCTCAGCCAGGAGGCATCTCTTTGAGCCTTACCCACCTCTGTAAAGAAGGATAGTATTTACCCTGAACGAGCTTTATGAGGACTGGATGAGATTATGGATGTTTAAGCTGGCTGTTCAATGTTTATACAATAGACCATCAAAACATATACTATATATTTTTTGGACCATAGCATGCACCTAGGTTTTAGAGGAGGAAAAAGTTTTCAAGCAAAAAATGTGGTAAAATATTTAGTAATATTTCACCAATGTAATTGTAAACAGAACTCAACAGCAGCATTAACAACCATTATTTCTCCCAAATTTGGTGGGGGGGGGGCAGGGAAAAAATGTGAGTCTTTTAGTCAGAAAAATATGGTGACTGTCATTTCTAATACAGCCATGGTGACCAATCTTCCAAAGGATATTTCTTTTGCTCTCTCATGTTTAAATTTTTGTGTCTTCAGTATATTTGTGTACATTACAGAATTTTCCCTCCAGAGTTCCTTGTGTCCTCTACGTGGTCCTACAAGACACACATTCTAGGAGACAGTGTTTTATATCTAAGTTTTGTTCTTCTAATGGGCAGATGGAAGAAGATTTGCTTTGTAATCCCACGAAAACTTGAGCTTACTAAAGGGGTGGTGGGGAGGCAGAAGGAGGGTCCAGTGGTGTCTGCTGGCCCCGGGATAGAGAAAGGAATTCTGCTTCCTCTCTGATTTGTCCTGTTAGCATTCCACACCAAAGCCCACCAGCATATCCAGAATGTGTAGAGCGTTTAGAAGTAGAATCAACACAACAGTGTTAATTTTGTCATCTGTGGCTCTACCTGGCAGTAACTATGAGTTAAACAGTTTGTAGATAAGGAAAGGGTTTATAGCTAGGTCTGATGAACTTGCCCGAGGTCACACATACGGCCAGAGTTGGAGCAAACCCTGCAGGTCACCTCCGACACCCTTCTGTGTGTACAACCAGCAAGCTTACTGCTGTCAGACAAGGGAGGGCAGCATGGGAAGCACCTCAGGTTTTTATCCCTGGTGGACTGTACATGATATTTATCCAAAAAGTTGCTTTGCTAATGTCATTTTCACCATTTAATTGGTCCCTGAGAGAGGTAAGACAGAAAGGATCCCATTGTACCAATGAGTTTATGGGATTTTTCCAAGGTCTTCTATTTAGATGGCAGGAGAGTTAGGATTCTAATGGAATACTCTGACCTCTTTCACTGTTGAAGTATTTTCCTTTGACATTTCCCAGTTCTCTCAGAGCACTTCGCTGTGGCTCAGGATCTCCATGCTGTGTTTCTGGGCTGCTAGCTGTGAGATGGTATACCTTTAGAACAGACAGGTGGACAGGAGGAGCTCTGTCCGATGGGGATGCATGCCATCTATTCCAGAGAGCCCCATCCCTCACTCTGTCCTTGCCAGGACACAGCTGATGCATGCCCAGTGAGGGTGAGCACGTATGCATATAGTAGAAATTAGTTGGGGACCAATTTTCCCTATTGAAAAGGGAATTGCATTTCTAGGCATGTGGGTAAAGGGAGGTTGATTACACATAAAATATTTCCACAAAGTGGGGAGCATAAAGGGAACTCAATGCCTGCATGCTCTGAGAAGGAATTCTCTGCCAATAAACACAACGGAGTGTCATTTGTGCTCCTAATAATTCCATCTGACTGCCTCTCTTGTTATAAGAGTGCTGATTTGAACAACTT
>PVKM010020682.1:0-23185 GCA_004027735.1 Carollia perspicillata
TCATTTCTCTCCATTTCCTGTTTTCTATAAATGATTCGATTCAGAACATATAGAACCACTCTCTTCCTGAGGGTTCTCACCTGCTTAAGCCCCTCTCTAGAAGGGACAGATGTTTTCACAATATCATCAATAGCCCACCACTGATCGGCGAGGTAAAATGCCACAGCTGTGAGTGAGTCCTCAGGTGAAAAAAGAGCAAGAATTTTCTGTGTCTGATCTCCACCATAAAGAAGTACAAAGCCTACATTTGACAGGCTGATAGGAATTGTAATATTGAGAAGAAAAAAAACACTCGGGATTTTCAGGGTTCCCACACCTTAGATCTGACATATAACCTTCAGCAGACTTTTCCAACTCCTCGTGAGTGCAATTACCCAGCATATCCACAGGGACTGCCATCCTCAAGCCAAGGAATCACCACCAGCAGAAAGGCTCCGGGAGGCGAGCCGTGGAGGGGAGAGGAGTCAGCAAGCCCAGCCGGGAAAAGGAAGGCATCTGAGGCGAGCGAAGGAAGGAGGAGGAGGAGGCATTCCCCCATGCAAAATGGCGGTGCCTATGAGGAGGCGTGCTCACCTCTCCAGGGACTTTTAAAGGTCTTAAAAGGCCCATGGGTCAGGAGTGGGTGGTTCTGCTAAAGGTTGAGATGGAGCATGAGCCACATGATAGCTGCTGATGCCCAGGCCAGAGGCCTCACTTCTAAGACCCCAAGGGTGACAGGGATGCAAACAAGCTATGATGTGATTTGCAGAGAGGCAGCAAACAGGCATGACCTATGCACAGTTATCACCAATGACAGAGAAAGAAAAATGACCTTCAGGTTCAAGGCACCCAGAAGCCCCAGGACAGCAACCCCTGGTTCGTGCCCCATATTGAACTCTGCAACCCCTAAAACCCTCGCACTGCCTTCAGGATGACTGACCTCCTGAAGCAACATCCCAAGCTGTCCAGGGTGTCAGCATTCACCATCTGCATCACAGCTTTATGTCCGCACAGCGCATCAGGACATTGCTCTGAATCTGGTCTCTTTGGGCTTTGGACATAAGTGACCTTGAAACCAGTACAACTTACATGGTTTACACGCAGCTCAACACCATCTGCTGCAAAAGTCAAGGCCCAGAGAAACCGAGTGAGGGTCAGGAGATGGACGGTGCATTTCTCAGAGCCTCCGAGAACTTGAGACTGGAGCTCCAGGGTTCTGCCGAACTTCCTGCTGATAATTCCATCTCGCTACTTCCCTTTCCAAAGATGTGCTTCCTTCTCTTTTTGCTCCCTTTCCCAGCAACGCCCAGTGCAACCCTGGATAATAACTTGATAGAATGCAAGTGCTTCCAGGTGGCACACCACCACTCCAGAGAGAGACTGTCAGAGCAGGGAGACAGATCTGGAGTAGAAGGCAAAACCTCTGGCCTGGCCTAGCCATCAGATAAGCAAGCCCTCCTACGCTTCTCCCTGCTCCTACTGCCTCATGGGTGAAGGAGCACAATGAATATAGGCCTTCCCTTGGGGTTCTGGCCACCTCGTAGAGAGATTATGACTACCCTGTGGTTGCCATGCCTACTGTGATGTCATTCCTTTATCATTCCATCTAGGTGGATTTTTTTTTTCCTCCACTCTAAAGGACACCCTCCTAATCAGTACCTAGGAGCCTACTGGGAGCTTCAGCCCTCGATCTATCTAGATCCTGGTAAACCACACTATTCAGGGACCTCAGAAGACTCTGTAGTCCCAATGGGAGCAGAGAAGAATTAGGAGCAGGCCTAGGATGCAGAAAAGTTATTGCTGCTGGTCACTCTATCCCTGTATTTAAGCAGAACTGAACAGGACACAGATTTCAACTTTTCCTCTCAAAAATGCTAACAGGGGAGGAACGTGTGGTGAGGTCTTATCAGCTTAAGTGCCTTGGAAGGAAATCACTTTGTAACTAAAAAAATACAAAGAATAAGATGGAATAAAAGGTGTACAAATCCCACAGTTTGCAGTTTATCATGGACAAAGGAATGCAAAGGAAGAAAGAAGAATATTTCCTAAATGATCACCTTTCATACTATCCAGCCATAGACCTCTAGGGGGTCTATGGTAATAAAAAACATGTCCTTGGGTCCCTACTCTGTGCCAGGTTCCAAAGACCTAGTCCCACCCTTTAAGGAACTAAAGACAAGATCACTATTCACAGTCACAATTGTGTTCCACTAGAGAGAGAGAAACTGAGGCTCTGAAAGACCAGGGAGTTTGCCCTGGGCCATGAGGCTCAGTTGACAATCTGTGAGCCAAGAATGAAAGTGCTAGCATGGGCAGGCCTTGTCCCCGGTCCTCAAGTGAGGACAGCCAGCTGCATGCTCTCTCCTCATTGTGTCCCAGGATCTCTGGGGCTTCTGCTGGGCAGTGAAGGAAGGCAGCAGGCAGTGACTTCAGTGGCTTCCAGCTGCTGCATCCCCACCAGGAGAACCTCCGCCATCTGCCTCAGAGGGAGAGGAAGAGGGCCCAGGGAAGGCCGTCTGTGCAGCCAGCTCACCCTCTGCGGTCAAGTTAACCTTTATGTGACGCGCCAGCTCCCGGAAGTCAGCAATGCCATTGTTAAACCACAGCACCTGGTGGGAAACACTGGTCCTGTCACACTGGAAACGTCCAGACTCATTCAGTTTAAATGGCAAGGACTGTTCATGTCAGCAGCACTGTTGTTTTCAACCAAAACCTAACATACCCAGCTGGCCTCATCTTTCTAAATATATGTCCCTTATTGTTTGAAACTACATGTTATATATCTTACATTCTTTTAATCATAAGCCATAGAAAAACTTGATCTCCGTTTTATAAATGAGGAAACCAAGGCAAAGAAAAGAGAAGGGGTCACCCCAGGTGACACTGATTTGCAGAACTGAGAATTTTTTACCTTAAGTACCAACTTAGGGGCACCTTTGGCGAAGGCACAAGTGCTCAGAGATTTGGGTGAAAGTCACATTACCAGGCCACCAAACAAGCCACTACTGTTCTTTTGTCTTTAGTAGGCCCATGGGTGGGAGTGGTTTGGCAAGGACAAATGGAGAGAGCTCCCCATGAAAGCCCAAGCATTCACCCCCAAAGTGGTTACTGATACAGTCCAGGGGCCAGATGTCAGGCTTAGTAAAACCGTCCTCCTTTTCAACAAGCCAGTTTGCCTCTCCCTTGTCCTGAGGTAGGTGCCCAGATGCCCTACTTTCCCATTGAGTCCTGCTCCCCTGGGACCAGAAGGCTGAACAGGCTGTTTCCCCCTCACCCAGGTAAGAGCTTTGCCATCTAAAACCAGGCCAGCAAGTACACGCAGGAAACATTCGCCAGGTGGCAGCTTGATTGGTTTTCACAGCAAACCTACACTTCAGGACCCACACCCGGGAGACAGGGAGGGCCCTGCAGAGAGCTCAGTATGGATCAAAGCAGGCTGGCCCTGATCACCCCACCAGGAGCAGCAAGATGTGAATTCGGAGCTGTGATGAGACCTAAAACGCAGGAGTTCTGAAGTTGGGCAGACCGGGCCCTGAACGTCAGCACCACTCACTCACCACGGGGCCTTGAGTTGCTTGCCCTTGGCTTTCCTTATCCATGACATGGGAATAAAAATATGTAACTTAGAGAAGTTGTGCAAATGCCACTTCAAGGTAGTAGTTATGATTATCATAGGCACTTTAAGATGGTAGTGACGGTGACCGGTTTGCCAAGCGCAGCAGTGTGTCTGGGCACAGCCTCCTGACCGATGTCCTTGCAACATAATGGACCTGGGGGTGAAACCTGCAGCCACAGAACCCAGCTCTCACCCCTGCTAAGTGAAAGGATCCAAAGAATCACTCTTGTTCTTATTAGAATCATCACTCTTTTGTTTGCTTTTTAAGTTGATGCATGTACTTTTTATGCATTACCTTATGCACAGGTATACATGTACATGCATGTGTATCATTTATTCAGAAGGCATTTTTATCATTTATGCTATTTTCCTATGCCCGGTCCTCCCACATCAGCACCTCCAGCCCTGGCCCTGCTCTCCCCAGGTAGCCCATAGCGATGTGCTTGGTTGTGCCCTTCCACATGTTCCCCATGCTCGTGCAATGTTGACACACATGCACAACTAGTGGGGTGTGGGGAGTGGTTATATGTTTAACAAAAATGGAATTACATATTGTAGGTCAACAGTAATTAAAAAATAAAAA
The DNA here is from genome assembly GCA_004027735.1 of Carollia perspicillata. Taxonomy (NCBI): domain Eukaryota; kingdom Metazoa; phylum Chordata; class Mammalia; order Chiroptera; family Phyllostomidae; genus Carollia; species Carollia perspicillata. The sequence goes on from PVKM010020682.1 coordinate 4,179, forward strand.
CTATTTTTAAAAATTACATAGTATATAACTCGCCTCCCTCTTGTTTACTCTACCATACTTTGCCAAAATCCTTTTAATGGTTTTATAATGACCCATGGTAGGAAGGTCCCATAGCTATTGGGCCATTTCCTTACTGATGGGTGCTCAGTTTCAATTCTCAGCCACTACAAACAAAACAGCAATAAACCCCTCAACCTACGTTCCTACCAAAGACCATTTTCTAACCAGACAAAATGCCAGGCTCCAAAATGTGAAAGTCACCCATCAGAAGGACCTCAGGATGAGCTCAAACACAGCCACATCATCTTTCAGGTGCCTCTTCGGAAAGGTCCCCTCTGCTCTCACGGTTGAAAATCCCAGGCCTGGGTCTGGCCTCCAACCCCCAATTGTTCCAGAGTCTCACTGAGGCACATCAACTCTGCAGGTCTTGATTTTCCCATTGGTAAAATAAAATAAAACACTGCCCCGTGCTGAAGGATTTGAGAGTGCTTTTGTGAGAGATTTTTTACAAGGGAGCAGTGTGTGAAGTAAGATTTTTGCTGTTATTCTATGGGATGTTGTTTCTAGTTTACTGTCTGGGGCAAAAATGAACAGATTCAACTGAATTCTCTTCAAGACTCAGAGGACCCTGGGGCTGGAGGCAAAGGACTTCTGTCTCTGCGAGCCAGAAGCACCTTGCACTGTCGTTCTTTGCAACCAAACGTCAGTACTAAAACAAGGGACTTTTGACTCTCCGCTTGCCCAGCTTGGCCAAAGACCGAAGGGGGGCAGCCGTAACTGTAATTACGAGAGGCATGATCCAGGGAGCAAATTTGACAATCACTAATCTCACTATGTCTGATTTTCCCTCAAAAGTTCACAAAGCTCTCAGTTTCATTCAATAAAAGGTATAAGGCATGTTGGCGGCGGTGGGGGGTGATTTCTTCTTTTATAGGGAGCAGGGTGAGATTAGTATTTCTGCCCTTGAAAGTAAAGCAGACATTTTAAGAAAAAAGAAATCCTAAGCCTTCCATTCCAGGGAGTAGTTCTAAAAGTCTTTCCACAGCCTCCCAAAAAGAAGCACTTAGAGTAACCTGAATTGATTTACCTGGTTCCATATAGCTTGTACAGTGATAGGGGAGTAATAGGAACGGTAAAAACCAATGGAATTATTGTAATGTTATTCTGCTTTAAAACTTGTATCTCAACATGGAATAATTGTCTTCATCAAAATCAAGCAGACTGTTGGCACTCCTACTCTGGAAGAGCACTTGTCTGCATCTACTGAGCTGCTTACCCTGGGACCCAGCTACCATCCCACTGGGAGGTAAGATGACACAAGTATGCTTCAGGTCTCCGAAGACACGTGACAGCATGTGTGACTCACAGAGGTCCCCAACTGGAAACGTCCATGTGCCAATGAAGAGCAAGACAGGCAAAGAAATCACAGCATGCGCACATGGTAGAACAGTATACAGTGCTAAGAATGAACAACCTGCCTTGGCTGGTGTGGCTCAGTGGATTAAGTGATGTCCTGAGAACCTAATGGTTGCTGGTTCGATTCCTGGTCAGGGCACCCACCTGGGTTACAGGCCAGCTCCCCAGCTAGGGGCATGTGAGAGGCACCAGAGTGATGTTTCTCTCACACACTGATGTTTCTCTCCCACTCTTTCTCCCTCCCTTCCCCTCTCTTTGAAAATAAATAAAATTTAAAAATTTTTAAAAAAAGAATGAACAACCTACAACTACAGAGAACACTATGAATTTCACATATTGAAGGGAAAATCCAAACACTAAAGTGCACATACTAGAAGATTCCACTTGATGTGGTTAGAATCAGGAAAGCCTCCCTTCGAGGGTTGGGTAGGGGGCACAATAGCACCTAGAAGAGGCACAGATGGGCTTCTGTCCTATTGTTTCTCATTCTGGCTGTTGATGACACAAGTATGCTCAACTTGTCAAAATTCATTGAATTGAACATATGTGCACTTTTCTATATGTATGCTATATTTCAATTTTTTTAACTTTATGAACTAAGTCAATGAACAAAAATAAAGGTGATAAAGAGTAATCAGGCCCTGGCTGGTGTAGCTCAGTGGATTGAGCACAGGCCTGTGAAGCAAAGGGTTGCTGGTTCAATTCCCAGTCAGGACACATACCTGGGTTGCAAACCAGGTCCCCAGTGGGGGACACATGAGAGGCAACCACACATTAATGTTTCTCTCCCAGTCTTTCTCCTTCCCTTCCCCTCTCTCTAAAAATAAATAAATAAGATATTTCTTTTTAAAAAAAAGAGTAATCAGGTGGGCGATGCTCTTGGAGCCAGATTTTATCTGGTATATTAAGTCTGTGCAGAAAGTATCTAGCCATGTAATATGAAAAATAGAGACATTCACTAAGATACAAGCTACAAGAAACATTGTACATAGGACAATGACACCTCAGTCCCCTTCAAAGTAGGCACCTTGGGACCTCTACACAGTTCTCCCAGTCACCATCAGCTACCCTGTCATATTTTCATGAATCTCATTGATGGTCTGAAATTTCTTCCCTTTCAAAGGTGATTTTAGTTTATGGAAAAGGTATAAGTCACAGGGCACCAAATCTGGGCTGCGGGGGGCTGAGTCACCTGGGTGACTTGAAGTTTGGCAAAAAAACTCTGCACAAGACATGAAGCAGGTGTGTTGTTGTGACGAAGCTGCCAATCACCAGTTGCCCATAGCTGCGGCCTTCTGAATCATCTGAATAGTTTCCACAGAGGAATGTTCAAGCTTCGTGCAAAATTTAATACAGATTCATTGCTCTACTTGCTCAGTCATTTTGAATGCAATAACCACACAGTACACATGCTCACTCAACAGCATCTACTGTCCTCACTGACTAGTACAGTGAAGTCCTCATTGTACACACACGAGCATTCAAGTCCACTCTCCTTGGCTGCCAGGTTACATTGATGTCAAACAAACCATTCTCGTTATGTAACAATGGTTGGACTTCTTCAGGTCAGACTTCGTACATTGTTCTAGGAGCTCTCCCTGTCCAAGCAAAGACCTTAGCTGAATGAAAAGAACATTCTGAGAAGAGATAAAAGGGGAGACACAGAAACTGGTGCAGAGCAGCTTTGAAAAATCTGGATGAGCAGCCTCCAGCCCAAGTAAGTAATATAGTGTTTTACTCATTATTGACAAACACAGGTTTGCCTCAAAAACGCTTAGAAGTTTTGGTTTTCCTTTTTTTTCCCTTTTAAAAAATGTTTGGAAGGGGGGGAAGGGCATAATTATTCTATATGGAAATCAAATTCAGCTGCAACCCAAGTGGCTCAGTGAGGCGGGCATTGTCCCACAAAGTGAAAGGTTGCTGGTTCAATTCCCACCCAAGGCACACGCCTGGGCTGCAGGTCTGGTCCCCAGCTGGGGCGCATGCAAGGGGCAGCTGATCGATGTTTCTCTCTCACATCGACATTTCTCTCCCCTCTCTTTCTCCCTCCCTCTCTCTAAAAATAAATAAATGAAATCTTTCAAATAAATCACATTTGTTTTCACAGACAGAAACAGGAGAGAAAATCTGATCAATGGTGACTAAGTGGAAGCCGGAGTTGGACAAAGGTTCTCTGTAAGGTCCTAGCAATAGAGGCAAACTTGGATTTTGATTCAGTTCAATAACTACACAGTAATAGCTAATACATACGTAGGGTTTATAAACACTAAGTATTGCTCTTAGTGTTTACCTACATTCATTAACTCACTCAGTCCCCATATCTCAGGGAGGTAGGGATTGACTTAATCCCCATTTTCCAGACTGGGACCGAGGCCCAGGGTTAAGTAACTTGCCCAAAGTCACACAGCTAGTAAATGACAGAGTTAGGCAGTCTTCCTAGATTCTGCATTCTTACCCGTTACACATACTGCTTCCTAACAAGCATTTATTAAGCCCCTACTATGTGATAGGCACTGTGCTGGACGAGAGTGGTGCAGAGATAGAGAGAACACGGGCCCACGGGCTATATAGTCTATGTAGTGACGAGGGTCACAGAGGCATCCAGAGGTCTAGTTTCACAACGAAAAGTTAGAAAACTATCTATAAATGCCTGGATATTAAGTGTTCATTGACTAAAAAGCAGTGCCCATTTTCTCACTAATATTATTCTACTCAGTAGAATAACTTGGAAGAATCAACATTTCTTGATGCCTGCCCCATCCACCCCTCAGTCATGAGACTCAATAAAGCTCTCTTCATTCTGATTGGGAGGGAAAAACAACCTGTAAATGTTCGTTTATTTTTCCTGGAGTGTCCTCTTCTGTAAAGAGGACTGCTCACCACCCACCTGGCAGGTCTGAATACAGGGCCTCCTAGAAGGTGAGAGGCCCAGGTGCCCAGGTTATTAAAAAGTGAAGAAATGCAAAGCAGGATTACAATTGTTTATGGCACATTTAAATGCTCACACTTAACCCAGTCATACTCTTTCACACACACACAAACTCCAAAACACTGTAAAACAATTATGATCTCAAGAGAATTACAGAATCTATTTTTTAAACTATTAATGTGGAGTGCCCCATGGATGGTGTGGTCCAGGCACGGACTATAGATTTGATACTTTTTTATGAAAATCTTGGCTACTACACATAAAGTGGCATGCAGAGATAACATCAAAATTTTGCCGGAATCCTCCATGAGTGGGAGATCCAATTTAAACAGCTCTCTCTACAGCCCCTACACCTCTTTAATAGGACTTTCTAAAGGGAGAGAGGACAGAGGGTTGACCCCGGTGGCAAGGAGCAGTGAGGATCCAGTTGGGAACTACTGAGAGGAAAAAATGAGGTCCACAGAGATGGAGAAGATGTGGGTGAAAACCCTAGGACATGACCACCTACAGACCCAGGCAGGCCAGGTGTCAGATTCTTGTGACACCTAGAGGTCAGTTCTAGAAGCCAGCCAAGCCCTGGCTGGTGTAGCTCAGTGGATTGAGCACGGGCCTGCGAACCAAAGAATTGCGGTTTGATTCCCAGTCAGGGCACATGCCTGGGTTGCAGGCCAGTTCCCAGCAGGGGACACACAAGAGGCAACCATACATTGATATTTCTCTCCCTAACCCTTCCCCTCTAAAGATAAATAAATAAAATCTTAAAAAAAAAAAAAGAAGAAGAAGCCAACCAAGGTGACAAGCTAAGGTGATGACAGGTAGGGAGGACCTCAACCATCTGCCTACTTGCCCTACCATCTGCCTACTTGCCCTTGAGCTAGCTCCTTCCCAAACCTTCAACTGCTATACTCACTCCCTCCACCCACCTTTGCTGGCCTCCCCACAGCCACGGGCAGTGTCCTCAACACGAATGAATCTGCCAACATGCGTTCCCTTCTCCATGCCCCTTCCATTTCCTGGAAGTCAATTAGACGCCTTTAGGGAGCCCAAATGGTGCCCACTGTAACAAACACAACATCCAATGCTACTTTCTACATTATTGGGAGGTCCAATTATAAGATTTGGGGGGGTATATTATGAGAGCTGCTCCCCAAAATGAGACACCGTAGAGAAAGTGGGCAGAAAACCATTTTCCAATGTCTGTTTATCTGCTAAAATCTATCTACTCCATGAGTTGCCAAGGAAAGTTAAGGCTCTTGTTCTGAAGTGAGGAAGGTTTGTTCTCTCTCCACATGACACCTGCCAAAGATGGAAAATGTGATACCCTCTGTATATCATAGGATACCAGCTCCCAGTAAGAGGACACCCCATCTCCTGCCAGTGCAGCACCCAACAGGAGTGGCTTTTCCATTTTCTCCTCTTGCTGAAAGGGCCCTAGAAAGGCCACCAGGGTCATCCCCAAGGGCAAAAGTCCCCTCAGCCCCCTGTGCAGCCTCACTGTTCACTCTTACTTTTATTTAGCTAAGTAGCAGTGTTTTTAAATAACTTCTAGAGCTTTCTACCAAGAAACACATTCAACAAGAGAGGCACGACTTTTCCAGCAGAGGCCTGTGGACCAGGTGCTAAATTCATTGGCTCTTACTAAAGCTGTAGAAAGCTGAGCATGACCTTGAAACATCCTCTCTAAATACCTCCCTTAGGTCCAGTCCAGGCAAACACAAATTGATTCTTTTTTTTTTTTTCCCAAAACACTAACCCCTTCAGATGATCTTGTTTATCTTCATTAACCCTTCTCAATGATGAGAGGGGCCGAGGGTTCAACACCCAAAGTTGCAATCAGAGAAACAAGGCCTGTGGGAAGCTGTAACACCAAGAGGTGACAAATTCCTGAGCAGCCCTTCAGACGTCCTTGAGTCAGTGGAGTGTCTCGAATGCATCCCATCCTCACTCCCCAACAGTTAATAGCTCACACTTCCAGAACACGGACTCTGGGTCAGACCATGTCCTAAGAGCTCCATGTGGATTAACTCACTTAATCCTCACACCAGTCCCATGGGGTAGGTGCCAGAGGTAAGGCAGAGAGCTGGCATTCAAACCCAGAAGCCTGATTCCGAAGCCCAAGTTCCCATATGGGCCACAGCGTATTTCTCTACTGAAGGATTACAGTGGGTGCTCTTGACAGGAGCATTTGCCTGTGTTATGAGCACTCACGCACTTTTCTAGCTCCCTGAATCATAACTGCTAACTGTCCCTCAGTATTGATTCTCCCTTCTTCCTTTTTATTATAACCTCCACCCCCAAGTTTTATGTAAGCACAGAGTCATCTGCTCTAGACTACATTTCCCAGCATTCCTTGCAGGTAAAAGTGACCATATGACTAAGTTCCAGCCAGTGGGAAGTGAGTAGAAGCTTATTAAGGACAAACTGCTTGTCTTGGATTTCCTTGCCTCCTACTTCCCACATCCTGAAACAGGCTTAAGAGATGCACAATAGTAAAAAACAAACAAACAAACAAACAAACAAACCACCTGGGTCCATGAATGATTTTGTGTACGTATTTTGCCAACTTGGTGAAACTTCTGTCTATCTAGCCACTGTATTTGGGGATCTGTGTTATAGCAACTTCCCCTATATGTTAGATTCAGCACCTTAAGGCCTAAAACTTGTCATATTCTATTCAGCATTCTCCAAACCTCTCTCAGTGCTTGGAACATAGTATCTGCTCAGCAAATGTTTGTCAGATGAATGAAAACACCGTTATGTAAACCAGGAGCTATTGGGGCCAAACGGACTTACCCAAGCTCAGTCAATGACCCTTATCCAGTTGGATACAATATCCTCTGTTTGTTTGGGGTGTTTTGTTTTGTTTTGAAGAGGAGCTCAGGCTAGAGAGTCTACATTTAGGGGAGCATTTTCCATAGGGAAGGAGTCAGTTTCCACTGCATCCATGTCGTCTCCCCACAGAGATGATGACTGCAGAGCTTCGCCACAAGTTAGCTGAGGCCACTACTTGTCTCACAACAATAGACTCGGTCTGAGTACTTCCTGTGGGCCAGGTACTATACAAAGCAGATCATGTACATCACAGGGTTTGTTTTCACTTAATCCACATAACCCTGCAAGGTTATTACCCCCAAGTGAGCCAACAAGGCTAAAAAAGAAGTTCAATATTTTGCCCCAGTTGCATGGCTAAGAAGTGACAGAGCCCAGATTCAACCCCAAGATGTTCGAGCCTCACTTTATTCTCTCCTTACCGGTTGTGCGACTCTGCCTCTCCTCATGTGTGACAGGCTTAGATTCCCAAGTACGAGCACAAGTTTGGAGGGCCGGACAAAGTTTTGTGCTTATCGAATAGATGCCTAATGCACAGAGCTTCTAGTGTGGCCAGGACACTTCTCTGTGCATGGCTAGTGAGGGGATGCGAACAGCGACCAGGCTACAGCGGGGCAGAGAGTAAATGGCCTTGGTCCCTGAGTCCACCAAGCCTCCTCCTCTTGCTCTCTCCTGCTCCCTGAGCTGCTCCTGCTGCCCCCAACCTCTGCACCTGCTGCCCACACCACTGCCACCCACAGCCTGTGCCCTTTCCCCTCAGATACCTCCATTGGATTTTCCCTCCTGCCTGTGTGCACAATTCTTGCCAAGGCCTGCAACTGTCCCCGCTGTAGCCGGCACGTGCCAGGTCTGCCCATCTAACCTGATCATGGTGCAGTCCTAGTTTCATACCCTACCTTCTCCCCAACTTTGTCCTCACAGCCATTCTTCAGCTCCTTCCTCCTCATTCCTAGGTTCAGCAAAGTAGAGGCAGGAGCTAGATAGGGAGGCACCACGCAGGTTTGTCCAAGAGGTTGAAAAACTAGTGCCCACATGCCACCGGCCCCCGAGTATGTTTTGATTGGTAGCACTCTGCTTTTAGAAAACTAGCTTAGTTACATCAGAAGCTGTTGGAGTTCCTATATAAATGCAAATTTCAAGCCTCTCTTGAAAAATCAGGAGCCCTGGCAACACTGGGCTGGCCTTCCCACCAGGCAGGTGGCTGGAGTTAGATGCAAACATCCCCCTGGATGGGCATGAACTTCCAATTTACTAGTCTCTCCACTTCCTAGTCTGCTTTTCCCATCCAGACGTCCCTTCACTCATTTGCACAGCCTGCCTGGCCCCATGGACGTGAGGTGGCAATGCCTCGCATCATGCCTCCATTTTGCTGATGAGCAAACTGAGAAATGGAGGCACTATTCTTCCAGGCCCCTAAGTTGAGCTCGTCAGCAAGCCGGTGGCTGGCTATCATTAGATAATATTTATCAAGCTCCTGGATGTGCCAGGCACTGTCCAGCGCGTCATAGAGGTTTAGATACAGGTCCCTTGACCCTGCCCCTCTCTCCTCACCACCCTCATCCATACTGCTGCTCCAAACACATGGGCATGCCAAAGAAAGGCAATTGTTAGAACACCCAGATCAGCAACCTCCCTCTTCTTGTGTGCCGTGATAACCTCATTCTCCTCATCTCACCCAGGATTAACTTCTCTCAAATCTGTCACTCAGATTATTTACCCTGAACCTGCTGAGGTGTGACCTTTCTATAAGGCAATCCCCTCTGCGCCTGAATCCTGCAGGGGCATGTGTGTACACACAAAGTGCACACATGTGTGCTTCTGGATTAGCACGTTATTTTCTGGGTAACTGCCCAGGCAGGTGAGAAGCCAACACCTGCTCCAGTCGGTGGTCCAGGGCCGGTCCCACTAGCCCACTGGAAGGGCAGCAGCGGCTGATGGTTGCTTCTATGGAATGAAGATTTAGGATTGCCAGATCTTAGATTTTTCAAGAGGCCAGAAATGTGATTTAGGAAGGTGAAATAATGATTTCTATTAATACGGTCTGTGCTGAGAAACAAGTTCGCCCCGCCCCCTACAACAAGACTTTATAAGGATCACTGGAGAGCTAACAGAAACACCAGGAAACGAAGCCCGCTGCCCCGCCCCCGGAAATGCCCCATCGGAGTGTGGGAGAGGCAGCTCCTCCATCCCTCAGCCCATCCCTCAGCCCATCCCAGGATCTGGAAAACCCTAACTCGCTTGGTTGGCGATGCCCTCCAGCTTTGTCCTCCATGAGGACAAGACAACTAAGCACATCTTTGACTAGTTTGGGGGGTTTTCTGTTTGTTTTGTTTTTATTCCTGTTTGATGTGTCCTTAAAACACACCTTTCCTTTTCTCTCTCTTATCCACCTTCTCCTTAGAACCTTCACCCTCTTAACTCACACAGCATCATCTGGATCTTTCCAAAAAGTAGGTTGCAGCTTCCATTTCTTTGATTAAACAACTCTAACAAAGAATTCATTGAGATGAAAATGCTTATCTTGAAGCAGGTAACATCCTTTTCTTTGCCAAATCACATGCAATTTACATATAAATAGCCTGGCAAAGGGACTTCTTTGAGAGGTGGCAGATTATAACTCCTCTTGCTCCAACACTTATAAAGCCTTTAAAAGGGGAGAGAAAAGAACAATTTCTCAACCAGAAAATGTCACAGATGGCCACAAACGAACTACCCGAGGGATGCTCCTTTTGCTGCAAATACTTTCTCCAAGTAAAAGGCGTACAATGTACAAAACATCCACTGGAGGATCTGTGCCTCCTAGTTGGGTGATCGCCCTCCTGCAGGTGATGAGCAGGCAAACGATATGCCCTGAAAGGCGGCCAATGAGAGGCCCGCTCGCCCTGTGTCCTGATTGGCCAGACCTGGTACCGGAACCAGGGCCGGCTTTGAGGACAGCAACGTGACTTGACAGGATCCTCTCTTCAAAGCATAGAGCAAACATCTATTAATCCTCAAAAGATGCTTTCGAGGAGAACAGTATCCCTTTTGAGGCTGTGGAAGCTAAGAGGTGCCTGCCGCAGGTCGTTGGAGGGAGGGGGCCAAGGAAAGAAAGAGCACTGGGCTCCGAGCCCCGGATCTGGTTCTCCGGAGAGAGTCAGGTTGCTGGAAAAGAATGAACCTTCAGAATTGGGGCAAAGGAGGAGGCAGTGGAGAAGCCGCTGCTTTGGAGGGTGCCCCCCAAGTCTCCCACTGCTGCATCCCAGAGGAGGCTGCCGAGGGAGGCAGGGCCGGAGTCCTGAGCGCAGCTCTGTGTGCACCGCATCGGAACCACAGGAAAAGTTCACCTCACTGGGCTTGGGTGCAAAACCCCTTCTTTCGCCCAATGACCACTAAGTCTGTGGGAGGGGCAGAAAACTGAAAACGGGGTCCAGTTGGCCACACGGAGCCTGGTTTGGTAGCCTGGCCCCTCTCCTCCCACCAGCTTTCTTGAAAGGACTAGGATTTGTGTGCGTGAACAGCAGTGGGCTGTCTGGCCGGTCTTCCCGTCTTAAGAGAACTGATCCCGACCTTCCTACGGCTCTCACTGGTAAGGATCACAGCCTGTCACCGAGTTGGGCAATACACATCACACATTCGCACACTACACGTTTAGTTGACCTGTAATATTTTGCCCGGAGATACCTGGGAAAACTGTATGCCACTGATCAAAATGTTGTGAGAACGCACACAGTCTCTTCTCCACTCACCCAGGCAGCGTCAGTACCTTCCACACTGACTTCTATATGAAGTGCTTTCAGCCTGCATTTTGCTAAACATTCAGAATAACTTTCTCTCCAAACACTGTGCACTCTTTACCTCACTAAAGAGAGCCCACGTCATGCACAAATGATAGGCTCATTGGAGATATTTAAGTGTTCATAGAAAGGATTTTCCTAAAAGACCTGAATGAGCTTTCTCTCAAGTTACCATGTCATCAAAGAAAAAGGAAATTACCCTACAACTGACCTCTTTTTTTTTTAAAAAAATTCAATCCCACAGAGCTATTCTGACATGGCCCTGCTCTCAGAGGCAAACAAAGTATCTGGGAGGAGGTACCCAGAACTGTACTTAACTGTGGGCAGCAGAACAGGCAATCGGGAAGAAACTGGGTCTTTTTCTGTTTTTTTTTTTTGTCTTGTTTTATCCCCTTCTGTCCTGAGCATTCTTTACAGTCAGAGAGTTACATGTTAAATATTAAAAACTGTAAAATGGAAAAGTTACTCTAAGATCATTCCCCCCCGCCAGGTATGGTATTTTGTCCCCGTACCCATGCAAAGTAAACCAACAGGTTTCAAAACGATCTTGCTGGCTTTTACACCAAAAAAACTACAGACTTTCATTGCAGTATTATTATCACCACCGTTCACTTCATCCAGAATGCGCCAAGCTAAGAAAGAGCAATGTCTCGAAACCCACTTCACAGGAGCACGCGGAAGCTGCACGGGCGGACACCGAGCCGGAGCCCCAGCTCCAGGACCAGGGAGAGGGTGCAGGCTGCGTGGCTCGACGGCCTCAGGGACAACCTGAGAAACGTGGCCGAGAGGCTGCCGCTCCACACCGTCCGGACTCGGCTCCTGCTCCAGCTCCAGTTCCCTGGTCTGCAGGAACGGCGAGAACACCCAAACTCACAAAGCCGCCCGCTAGGCTGGAATCCCTCCTATTATTAAAATCTTCTCTTTTTTCCTCTTAAAGAGTGGACTTTTCAAGTGTCACCAACCTATTCCGTCATTTAAGTGAGTATTTAGAGGCAATTTCAGTTGGAAGATCTCAAAGGGCCCTTACCAGTTGCAAAGTCATTAGAAATGAAGTTTAAAGAACAAAGAAGATTGAAGTGATGAGACCAATAGGAAAATCTGATTCATATGTAAAACTTTCTCTTAAATCTCTTTTGTGTATGTGTGTGAGTACAACTAGACATATTGGTGATCAGCACATCAGTAACTGGGAATCTGAAATGAAGGAAAACATACATTCAGCATCGCTTAGACTCCTGGTATTCGGCAGAGCTAGGCAGCAGGATCAAATTGTCATTTCAACCTGACCCTGAAATCAAAACTCTCTAATAGTCCCTGAAGTTCAGCAGCTAATCAGTTAGTGTTCACACTTCACTCATCACAATCCTTAAAGTCACCAGAGGGAACCTGAATTTGCAACAAATCAGGATGTGGTCCTTTGGGGGCACAGATCTCCTTCCCATTCTACTTTTGCCCTCTCCTTTCAGGGACTGATTTAGAAATGAAAGGAAATGGGCTAAGAAAACCCTCACCTTTAATATTAATAAGAATTGTGCAGCCCCCGGATGATCAGAGCCCAGACTACATAGGACTTGAAAGTACAACTGAGACTTTGATATGGAATAGGAAAAAGTGCCGGGCAGGAGGGGTGGGGAGACCAAACTGGGAGGCCCCAGGCCCAGCTTCTGCCAGCTCCAGGTCTGACTCGCCAGTAACAATCACTCTGATTATACTAAGCAAGGATGGTATACACCTACCTACCTCACCACTTTTTCTATCTGAGAGGAATGAAATAAAATCTCAAATGATTTCTTTGCCATGACCAAACACACACATAAATAAGGGAACTAGGAATTGGTTCATCCTTTACCTCCTTTTCAAAGGGATTTCACTTGTGCCATCTCATTCTTATCCCTGGTGAGGTAAGAGACCACTGTTGTTAGCCCCATTTTATGGAAAAAGCAGCTGAGGCTCAGAGTGATGAGCTGACCAGGGCAGCATGGTTTATAGAAGAAGTATGGGTCTGCTCAGTACGTCAAACTGCATTTCAGAGGTATTTGGTCCGTGAAGACCTTCTGGGTTATGTGTAGAAGACGTAGCTACCTGGAGACACAGAACTCAGGCCTTCCTAATGCCAGCCTGCAGCTCTCTCCTTGGGCTCACCCAGCTTAGTTTTACAAAGAGCCTTTTAGCTAAAACAAACCAAGAGTCCCACTGGCCAAGGGGGTAGAAGGGAAGGCAAAGGACTCCACTGAGCCAGTATATAACCCATGTGTAAACTCGGTCCAAAGCAAACATGTACAACCCTGGGTCGTGAGGCCAGGAGAGAAAATGGCACCAGGAGTGAACACCTGGGTGCTGTGAGCTGGGACATTAATGGCGCAAGGCAGGGGCGATCAGCAAGAGCCCCAGATCGTGATAGCTGCACTAAGGTGTAACTTCTATTCTTAGGCAGGGCGTGTCAGCAAACTGATGTTCCAGGGTCTAGGGCAACCACTGCTATCAAAGAGCTGGGTGAATTGGGGGGAAAGACAGAAACAAGTGTTCGATAAGTGTCTCCGATGGCCTGGCCTGGCCCTTGGGGTTTCACATCAGGAGGCTTCGGCGAGGAATGTTCTCCAGGGAACATCTAACACAGATGTCCTCCATCGGCAGGGTAAGGAGGAAGACGTCTATGGTTCCTTCCACCCCAGACACATCCTCAGTCACGACCCCACGCCATTCCATTACTGTAGTTCTCTCCCTCCCGCATCACAGGATGCTCCTGGGGGTTATTTAGCCGCACAAAACCTCACCCCAATCCTTTTCTCTGAAGCTGAAGATCTTTTCTTCTTCTCTTATCACCCCTACTGCAGTCAGCAGAATCCACCCACAGACACCCGAGAACACCTTCAATTTACTCGGGAATCCATGAGGCGACTGTGGGGGACGTGAGAGGGGAGAAGAGGAGGAAGAAGGAGGTCAGGGGGCAGTCTGGCTGTTCCGGAAGCAAGCATTTCCCAGCCTGCTTTGTGAAGGCCCCCAGCCCTAACTGGCTTGAGGGAGGAGAACTGCATGCCGGGAATGCAGGGGGGCTGCACAGCCCCCCGTGGCGCATGGATCCTGCCCCACAGGAGACAGTATTTTTTAAAAGAATACACATCTGACCGAAGAAGAAAGAGAGACTGTGGCCAGGCCTAAGAGTATAGCTGTTACCTGCCCCTCTTTCTCCCAGCCTCGACTTGGAGCAAATGGGTAAGCCAACCCCAACTCAGAAGTGGGAATCACACAGGGAGCCAGCTCTTGGGCCTCCCACAGGGGAGAGCATGTGGGGGGCCGCACAGATGGCCTTCTCACATGCACAGGCCACAGCACTACCGTGGGGGGGCTGAGATTCCAGCACAGCCCCTATGCTCCTCAGTAACCTGCAAGAGAAAGCAGGGCTCCCCCGGGGAGGTATGAGATGTGGGGCAAGGACCTAGGGGTGAATGGGGACATGCAGGCCATCCTGGGGCAGACACCAGCAGCTGGAGTGATTTGTTAGCGCCCTTTTTCAGGAGTTAATTTGCTTGCCGCAGATTCCATTAGTGACCTGACAGAGCCAGGGTCTGCAGAGGGCCTCCCCCCACCCACCCCAGGAGCTGCTGAGTCAGCAGACTGAAGGCCAGACGTCTTGCACCCAGCCCTTTGCCCAGGGTTTCTATTTGAAGAGTTAAGAGTAATTATTTGCAAAGCTTTTTATTAAGGCAGTACCACTAAACTACATGTCGAGAGAAGACATGTGAACCTTGACCACCAAAAGTAAATGGCCAACCAGAAGCTGACGCAATACAGGAAAAGAATTCCCCCATGATATAATCTGCTCTTCCCGATGGCAGAAAGAAAGCAAAAGTCAAAATCATCAACTTGCTCAAGCCAAAAACCTTGGGGTTACCCACGACGCTGTTCTTGTTGTCACACCCCACTTCCAATTCCTTTGCAAGCCCTGTCATTCCTCTCTACGGAATGTGTTCAGAACCCAGCCACTCATCACAACCACCCTGCTGTACAGTCACCACCCTGCTCCCAGCCACCAGCTGGTCCCTGCTGCCTCCATTTAATCTCAACTCAGTAGTCAGGGTGATGCTGTCAAAACCTTCCAGCAGGTTCCAACTCAAAAGATAAGCCAAGGTGCTCCTGCTACTGTTCCTCTCTCACTTCACTCCAGCCACACTTCCACCTCAGGACCTTGGCACCTGCTGTTTCCTGGGCCTTGACTGCCCTCCCCGTAGATGACCCTCCAATGTCCCTTTCCAGTGCGGTCCTCCCTTGCCGCCTTCTTTTATGCTGCCCAGCCCCAACGCTCCCTGCGTTGACTGTCCCGGCCCCCTGCTTTGGCTGTCCTCATAGACTGACCGCCATCCCCCTATCCACTTACTAGATTGCCTCCCGTTTGCCCTCGATAGACTGTAAGCTCCAGGAAGGCAAGAAGTTCACCCATTCTGTTCACTGCTTTATGTCCAGCCCCCAGCATAGCTAGGTGCTCGATAAATATTTGCTGAATTAACAAATTAATCCCAGAACACCTGGAAATATTCTTCTCTCTCCCACCTGGAAGGGAAAAAAAAAATCACCGCATTCCCGTGAAGACATGTGATTCATTTCATACCACGTGCATATCCGAATGCACATATGTTGGGCCTTTCTCAAACAAACCAATAAGCTCTAGTGAATTTCAAGGGGGAAGGAAATCTTATTTCATTTTTACTCCCTTTCACCCTTCCCAAGCCAGGGCCCACCTCCCCTCCCCTCAGGCCCCAAGCTGGAAAACACCTGCTCCAAGGATGCAGGAGGTGCGCAGGTGCCCCCAGACCTGACCACTGCTACCACCCACAACTCTGAGGGGAAGATGACCAAGAAAGGGAAGCTAATTAGCATATGGATGAGAAACACGTTTAAAAAACCCTTCCCGGGCCATGGGTCAGCTAAGCGAAGCTAGCACCACAGTGGACAAATTAATTTCAGGACCTTGTTGCTTTCATTAAGAACTTCAGGACTCCTTTTTAAAAAAAAGGTAACGGATGTGTAGGAAAAGGACACGCACATCTGCCTGCATGTCTCCGTAGAGAGGTCTGGTAGCAAACAAGCTTCTTTTGCAACAGAATTTGCTTCCAGTGTGCGTCCAACCACTTACTGTAGGCCCAATACAGAGCAAGGTGCTGGAGACGAAGAAACATCTAAGAATCTAAGACACGGTTCCATCTCATGAGGCGCTCTGGCAGGTGGCAGGGACTGGCACAGCCACCACTCGCCAGACGTCACTGTGCTAAGTGTGCCGCTAGCATGAATAAAAAGCTATGGGACCCACCGAGGAACAGCTGGTTCTGCCCAGAAGAGGCTCAGACCTTGAAGGGTGAGTAGAAACTGCAAGGGCTCACCAGGCAGAGGCACAGGTGTCAGGGAAGGAAGTCCCGGCACAGAATGTCAGAGAAGCAAAGGCCTGGATGTGGGAGGCCCATGGTCTGGGGCACAATCCAGCGCAGACTCCGCGGACAGGTGGTGGAAGGAGAGGCTGACTTCTGAAGTCTGCCTGGCTGGGGTGTTTGGCCTCCTCTCCTGAGAAGTGTTCTCTGGTCCTTCTGTGTAGGATGGGTTCCTTTTCCTCCCCTGTAACCCACCGTGTTCTATACACGCTCCACAGCGCTCACTCCCAGGCCAGGGCCTTGGCACAGGGCCTTGGCTGTTCCCTGTGCTTGGAGCGCTCTTTCCCCGCATATCTGCAAGCGCCGCTTGCTCCCACCCTGCAGGTCTCCGCTCGATCATCTCCTCCTCTGCGAAGCCACCGTTGAACATGCTCTGTAATGCAAACGGCAAAGGCACACACGCGCGCCCCTTACCTCGCTTTATTTTTCTCCAGAGTATTTATACGTGCGAATCGGTCTGCTGTTGGTGCCCTTCATCAGACTGTGAGTTCTGTGAAGGCGGGGACTTTGTTTTATGACTGCTGCATCCTCAGCACCTACCGTGCCTGGCACATAGTGGGAGCTCAGTCAATATTTGATGAACCAATGAAAAGCACCTGAATGATTTTGGTTGTTTATGTCTGTCCCCACCGACAAGATTAAAAATTGATATGAAGGCAAAGATTGCACTATCTGTTTTGTACCCCAGCACCTCACACGGTGCTGTACAGGGTGGGAACTCAGTAAGTAGCGGATGGATAGATGGATGAAAGGGAGCGAACGTGGATGGGTGGGTGGATGGATTCTACAATAAGTAGGAACAATTGAAAGTACACAGAAACTGAACTGTGCAAAGCCTGGCTTGGGGACAGACCACAGGATAGAAAGTCAATTAGGAAGCTTCGGCCAGCGTCCCCAGGAGCACTCATGTTGCATGAATGAGAGATAAAGAGAGGAAGGTATACATACAGCCCAGAGACATTGTCAAGGTTAAGCCGACAGGACTAAGTGTAGGGGGCTGGCGGGGGGCCAAGAAGAGAGGGGAGCCAAAGATGACCCTGCGATTTTGCTTAAATGCTAGTGAACCCTGAGGGGAATAAGCAGCTTTAGGGGAAGAAGAAGACTTCATTTAGGATACAAGTTTGAAGGGGGACATCCAGGTGGAGTGGACAGAATAATCAGGAGGAAGAGGAAGATCAAATCCTAGGCGCTGGCTGAAGCCGTGGCAATTCACTCATTCACTCCCATTTCTCAGTAACTTCCATAGCCCAGGCACTGACTATGTGCTAAGTACTGCGAATACTACTGTGTCCCAGGCAGGCAAAGTCTGTACTTTGCACAGAATTTACATTCCAAGGAAAAAGGCAAACAAAAGACAGCGAACGAACAAATACATGAAGATACTTCTGAGGGTTGCATATGCTCTGTGAGCACAGGCACCGGGGTAGCAGGAGCATGATGCAGGAACAGTGGCAGACGGGGGTGGGCAGGGGAGGCCCCTCTGAAGAAGTGGCCTTTGCCATGATGGGGCAGAGGGCAAGATGGCAGGAAAGTTATGTGCTTCGTGGCCTCGATTCTTTTGAACAAGTCTGGGGGGGAAGTCATCTGCTGAGAGGGAGAGGATGGGAAGGGGTTTCAGGTAAATGGCAGAATATTGCAACAACTGCTGTGGGAAGAAATGAAAAGGGGGTAAGAGAAGAGATGAGGACTGAAACCGTGGATGGGTACCGGAGCTTATCTGCACAGGACACACTCGTACTTTACACACATTCTGTGATGCTGAAGCGTCATGTCCCTGCAGCTGCACTGAAACCAGCACTGACGCCCTGGTAGTCATCTGGAGTCTCTACCCTACTTGGTATGAGGTGGCTCTGCTGGAGTGTTTATTAGATTTTAATTAAGTCTGATGGGCTGTGGGGGTTTTCATTACTGGGTTGGACCAGGCATATGGCCCCTCCGACCCCCTCCTGTAGGCCCCACTCACGCCAGTCTGTGCTCCTGCCACAGGCTCCCATCTCGAGCTATTCTGCCAATTAATCACCCTCAACATCCATCCTGCCCTACCCGGAATAATTCCTCAGCACCTCCAGGATCAGCGCCAAACCTTTCACACAGGTGTTTATAACCAGGGCCTTCATTACCTGCCCAGCCTTATCTCTACCAGCCACCAGTCGGACTGCTATGCACGCCGTCTCTTTGTGAACCCAAGTTCATTTGGACGGACGGACTCGGGGTCCACACCTGAGGGTCTGGGGCAAATTGCTTCAACTCTTTGCAGTGTTCTCATCTGTAAAACGGTTAGTATACCTACCTGCCTGCTAGGAGAAGGAAAGGAGTTCATTGGTAAGGCACACAGCACAGGCCTGCAGAGCTGAACACAGGTGTTCAGGAGGTGGCGGCTGAAACCAGTGTGACCGTTTGTGCAGAAGCTGCTGCGAGCCGATACACCGTTGCAGCACCCAGCACATGGCCGCACACAGAAGACACCGAGGACATGGCCATTAATACGGTTACTGTGTTCTGTTTTATGATTCATCTCTTGGGTTTCACTGCACTCTTCCTTAGGCTTATCTTAAAAGTCAACTTGCAACTTATAGCTTTACAGTTTTCCACTTCTATGAATATTCAACATATGTCCTGTCCCTCAACTAGACAGAA
>PVKM010020683.1:0-23186 GCA_004027735.1 Carollia perspicillata
AAATGTCAACTTAAAAAAAACCCACAAAGCATTTAATAATAAATGTTGAATGAACAGATGCATGGGTGAACAAATGGATGGTTGACCAAGCCTGTCCGTGTTGTGTGTGTGTGGAGACATTGAGAAATACTGCTGCAGGTACTGGGGAATACGACCACAAATGCGCATACTTGACTTGTGAATTCCTTGAACCCCGAGCAGGGACATGCTGCTGGGTGCCTGTTCACTTGTTTCCTTTTTTCCAGTCCTCTTCTTTGTTTTAAAATGTGTCCAAGCCACACAGTGCCACCCAGTCTGACAGCTGTCTCAGAGTTGCTCTTCCCGAGACTCGATGATCAGCAAGCCTGCTTTTTGTTTTGGTTTGTTCCAGATTTTGTTATTGTTTATTGGTTTTGTTGCTGTTGTTCCTTTTTAAACCCCACTTTAACTTGTACATTAGTTTGGACTCTCAGATATTTTTGCTTATATCTGAGAAGACTGGAACAAAATTGATGAAAGAAAGAAAACAACATGAGTTAAGGATTATAGTATGCATAAAAGTAAAAATAAAACATTTAAATTTTAGTTATTGACAAATTAAATTCAGTAGATGTCTTAATAATACACTAAGTAATTTAGTGCTACTTTGGAAAAAATGACATTGTTCATATACATATTTAAAGGAAGCATTGAAAATCAACACTAAAATTTTTGATCAACATTAAAAATCACATTTTTTAGTCAACATGGGAGCTTTCAATTCATGATAGGCAAGAGCCGGCAGGTAGCTTAACCTTTTCCTACTAATGTGTCCTTTGAGGAAATTAAAGAGGCCTTAAGGGTCCATGAAGAGTGAAAATACACACACACACACACACACACACACACACACACACACGGCCGGCCTTTGGCCCTGGAAAGAAGGCCGTGGAGACACAGTGGTCAGTGCACGGTTACTGAGGAATGTCTTTAAGGGGAAGAGGACTTTCGTGCCTTACCAGAAAAAGAAACCTTGTGCAGTGAAAAGAATATTTACTGACTGTGACAGATCAGCTCAAGTTTGAATTTTCACCTTCATCACTTACTAGCTATGTGTGACTATTCTAAGCATCAATTTCACATCTGTGAAAAGCATACTACTAATACCTTTTTATATTTTTTTTGTCCACAATTTTTATTGCAGTGTGGCTGTTTTGTGAGGGTGTGGAGCTTGATCTCAAAAATGTTCCATTTCAGGCTCTTTTATATAGAAATTGCCATCCGAATGATAAAATATCTTTAGTGTTGCAAGACTTGGTAAACAAAAAACTCCCATGCCCAATCAGCAGTGTACACTCCACGGAAGACAAAAAGGCATTAATAACAGCTAGTTCTTTGAAGGAGACATGCAGGTCACAGGAATGAACACTGACGTATGAAGATAAGCTGGTGACACAGTTAACATAACTTAATTGGCATTTCTTTGGGGGGTGAGGAGTTCAACTCAGTACAAAAAAAGTGTGTTTATTGCATAGTGTCATATCCGGGCTGCCATGTCCCCAAAATTGGTTTGTCAAGGCAGGTGAGCCGTATGAATGGGGGAGCCCCACAGACCTGCGGTCAAGTGCAACTACAAGTGACACTGAATAAAGTTTACCATCAGACCAGTGGACAATACTTACAAGGCTTTCAACTGCTCACCCTTTGCAGCATTCTAAGCCATTCACGCTGACAGTCACATTCACTGTAGCACTTGCTGCGCTTGCTGCAAGGGAGACATGTTACCAGTTGCTTTGGCTAAAATATGGGAAGGCATCCCTTGGGTTCTACATCAAAGTAACAGTATTAAACAGTCTAATGGCAATCACTGATAGGCTGCTTGCTTGAATGATATGTCCTTCATTCATCGTGTTGGGAGGACCCAGTGGGAAGAGGACAGGCAAAAACCAAAACCTGACACTATTCCAATTGACTGAGCTGGAGGAACAAAAACTCCTTATGATCTAGAGGGTACTTGACTCTCATGTCACTTTATCAGGGTTTTCCTTCAAGTGAAACTACTATGTCACCTCTCAGTGTCTCTCCAAGATTCGAACTGTCCTTTATGTCACCCAAGCCATTTACTTGCCACTCACATTTAATACCTGCAAATTTCTTTTTAATGGCATCCTTAGAGCTGGCATAAATCATCTCGCTTTTTAAAGGTGCACTTTTAAGAGTCCAGAATATAAATAGTAGGTCTTCTTTCTTAGAGTCTTTTGTTTCATATGTGGCTTTCGTACAAAGCATATCAGCGGTCATTCAGAGGCAGCAGCTTCACAGAAGATGTGGAGGGGTCCTCCACAGTATCCCCAGGGTCACCCACCAAGGTCTGCTTTGCTTCCTCTACAGTTATGTGTCTTTTGTCATCACTTAAACAGAAGAGAACTGTTTGCTTTCTGGTTTTGATTTCCTCTTGTGTAGAAGATTTCCTGCTTTCGCATCATTAAAAACTTGGATGACTGTGTCATTCACTGTAACTCCAGAAGCCATGGTGCCCCGGCTGTGGTTGTGGGGTAGGCTGGGGCTCCAGCTCAGGCTCTGACTCGGTGGCATTGGGAGGAGGGGGAGCAGGAGGAGCAGGCGGGCAGCAGCGTGTGCGGGGCACACCAGGAGCTGCAACCAGGGAAGCGGCGGCAGCGGCCGCCACTCATAATACCTTCTTAAGAGGATTTCTTTTAATGTGCAAGTGAGATTAAATGTGTGAAGAGCCTGGCCCTTTATTTATTTTTAATATCAAGTGTAGCGAGACAGGTGATTAGGTTTAAGCCAAGATGTCTTGGTAATTTTATGTGAGGTACCATGTAAATATATTGTTTTCTCTAAATTAAAAAAAAGACTGATATAACATATGTGCACAGTTTCAAAAAGTGAAATGATGTGCGAAGCTGACTGAAAACCAGCAGTCTCCTGCGCCACACCTTCCCATTTCTAATTTCTCCTTCCCGGAAATCATTCCTCAACTCGAGAGTTTACTCCTCTGTTTCTGAATACCATGCTTACATTTTTACTCCTTGATTTTTCATTTTTAGATGTTGTATTTTCTCTCTTATGGTAAATGGATATTTAGCTTTCTCATAACTCCTCCCTTCCCCATCCAGTACATATCCCCACATAAACGCTCACTTCCCCTTCTCTGGTTTTCATCGGCTGCAGTTACATCAGCATTTGGAGTTAAATCAGTATTCATTGTTTCTCAGGGCTGTCCGACTCTTGGGCGTCTCTGGGCACACTGGAAGAACGGCTGTCTTGAGCCACACATCAAATGCATTGTGGCACGTAATCATAAAAAAAAATCTCATAATGTTTTAAGTACATTTACGACTTTGTGTTGGGCCCCATTCACAGCCATCCTGGGGCTGGGGGCTGCAGGCTGGACACCCCTGGATTGTAATAACCATGTAACAATTGTTCGCAACTGCCCCGAATAATATACTAGAATCATATTTCCTTTCTGGCTTAACTGTGTGTGTTTCTGTGGCGTGATTGTGCATCTTTAGCCTTTAGTTTCTTCTCTCACTGCTTCACGCCCCAGGTTCTCTAGCAGAACTGCAAGTGCTCTCTCCATGTGTTCAAGCACTTTTTTTCCTTAAACGGCAAGCAACTTTTTTTCTTTTTCCCACGAAAACACCCCTCCTGGGGCCTTCTGTCCCACTGCTTGGTCCAGACTGACTGCTCTGCAGATGTGCAGTGAGGCTGTGAGGCCTTTGCCCTCATCCTAGAAGTCCCTTCTTGACTCCTCCACGAGCTAGATCCCTTCTCTTCTGGCCGCCTGTCAGCTTTCCTGTCCGTGCTTCCTGCTTTTGCGGTGTACTTCGTTGTAGCTTTCCAGGAAAAGGTGTGCGGGAGGTGCACGTTGTGAGCCTTTGGTATGAAAATGCTATTATTCTACTCTTGCATTTGATTGACAGTTGCCTGTAGAATATTAGTTGGTAAATAGTTTTTCCCGTAATTTTGATGGTATTATACCACTGCCATCTAAGCAAAAATGCTGCAGCATAGTCTGATACTAGTTTGCCAGATTTTTTCAGGGCCAT
This sequence comes from Carollia perspicillata, assembly GCA_004027735.1. Taxonomy (NCBI): domain Eukaryota; kingdom Metazoa; phylum Chordata; class Mammalia; order Chiroptera; family Phyllostomidae; genus Carollia; species Carollia perspicillata. The sequence goes on from PVKM010020683.1 coordinate 4,035, forward strand.
TTTGCTTTGTTTATACCCTGTCTGGGTGCTTTTAAATTTAGAACATACCTAGTGGTCAGTTTTCACATTGACTCATTTTGGAATGGGTTCTTTTTCATTCTTTTCTCTGGGCAGTCATCAAGGGCCTTTTCTTCCTGGAAACTTCTGAAACAGTTTCTTGTATTATTACAACTTCTCACCACAACTTAAACCCTATCCTACTTCTCTGTTCTCTTTTTTTATTGTTTTTCTGGAGTTGTAACTCTTGAACTAACTCTTTCACTTTCTTACCTTCTCTTTGTCAGTTTTCAGGTACGGATTTCTTCCAACACATCTCCTGATTTAAATACATTTATTTCCAGGAATTAACCGACCCTCCCCCCCCCCTTCGCCCACACCTCCCTCCCTCTCTTGTTTCTTCAGAGGTTCCTACTTTGCAGCAGCCTATTCATACTACGTGGATATAATCTTTTCACTCTATGAGAATATTATCGACAGTTACAGGTTTTCTTTTGTTTAGATTGTTCTCTGCTCATCATAGTATTTGATTTTCTCTCATGTGGCAGCACAGCTTTGTCAAGACTTTGCAAAATATTCAACTGAGGTTTCATAGAAGCAAGAAACAAAAATTTGTGTTTTATAAATATTGATAGCATTTTACTTAATTATGAATTAGAATAACTTAGCATAAATACTTACAGAAATACTTAAAATTGGTTTTAGGTAAGCTTATAATTCAAGTGATGTAGTGGAAGTGTTCAGGGGTACCACAGAGAAACCTGTTAGCCAGAAAAACTTCCCGTGCCTTGGACACCAGTCAGTTAATTTTACCAAAACAATTAAGAATATTGGTTAAGCTTGTGGGTGAATTAAGAGAACATAATTAATAAGAGGATCTACCACATGTATAAAGTATATATGTGTATGTATATGTGTACATAATATATAAAGAGAATATATGTACATATGTCATGCATGTATATACACATATACACATATGTGTCACTCGTGGTGAAGTGTGTACATCTCCTGTATATTTTATATAAATAAATCTCCCACCACGTGTTTGTTTGTATCTCGTGTATTTATTCGCTCCTCAGTAGTACATTTTATATCACCTACTATATATAATATCTATACATTGTAAACATCATACACTTTGCAGCCAAACTGCCCTTATAGCTGTGTGAGCTTGTGACCTTGAGCAAGTTCTTTTGTCTCTGGACTCAGTTTCCTTGTTTGTAAAATAAAGACAATAGTGCTTTTCCCACAGGATCAGCATGAATATTAAAGGAAAGGCACTTAAAATGAGGCCTGCTAAATGAGTGCTATTTATGTTAATTAATTACCATTGTTATCACTGTTATCTGCTATATATGCCTGTGTATTTGCTTCATTATGTGTTTTATCTATACACGCATACACATACAAACATAAGTATCTCACATGTACATCTCCTACTACATTGATATATATATATATATATATACACACATATATATATCCTTTCTACTGTGTTATTCTACTCTACTGTAATTACATTTTCCCTGCTATAGTATATAGTCTCCTTTATTATATGTAGATATTTCTCAAGACATGTAGGCATTTCCCTACTAATTACATTGTAGCTCCCTTGCTCACTATTTCACCTTTCTGTTGAATGGTGCGTGCCTTTTCCTGCTCTGTTGTTCATGTGTCCTACTACGTGTTTTTTGTACACGCTGCATTGCCCGTTTTACACCCCCTGAAACACACACTCCTTGAGGTCGTGAATTCTACCTTGTTTACCACTGTATTCTCAGAATTTTGCACATAGTAAGTGTTCAATAATATATATTGCATATACATTTTATATACTTGAACACTATATTTTATAGCTTGCTGATATATGTATGTGTATATCCTAGTATTATCTTCTTATCTCCTAATAGACAGGGTCTGGCACAAGTAATGCTCCTTATTATTACAAAACCTTTTATTGCAAAATCATAAGCGTGAACACCATATGACATTTTAGGTGAAATGTTCAAATTAACACTATGAATTATTACGCCCTTATTGTTACCCTACCAACCACACTCAAGCAGGCCTTCCTTCTGCCAGACCCTGTGTGTTGCCTACCAGCTGTGCCCGCCTGTTCCATGTGTACATGTTACTGTGTTCACATCTCCTACTCTGCACTGCATGTATTTCCTCGTTAGTATCTCCTGCTACGTGATGTGTTTTTATATTCTAGCTGATTTTAAGTAGTTTGTGTATCTCCTACTTTATATATCATTTCTGATCCAGATTTTTTAAAGATTTTAACATTCACAAATCCTAGTTCCTTAAATGCTTTTGGAAAACGTGACTTTTCATGGTGTTCTTTAATGAAGGTGGGCCATACATTATTTCACATTTCCCCTAGTCTGCCTAGTTTAATCTCTGCAATGGGGGTTTTCCTCTTCAGTTTTAAACATGACTTGAAGGACCACCCATTTATATGACTCTTCTTGGGAACCTAGATTATCGTTTTAGGATAAAGATCCGACAGTAGAATTCTTAGAAACTGAAAGACAGCTAAATTTTCTTCTCAACATACAGCAATTTCCAAATTGTATTCCATGAAGGTTCATGCAATTTGCACTCTGCTAAATATGAAAATGCTCATTTATGAGACTCTGACTAAAATTCTCCATTAGCTCTTAAAAACATCTTTATAATTACATATGTGAATAAAATTGTATCTTTGGTTGCTCTACTTTGCATTTCTTGTATAATATATTTCTGAAGTACTTAAATCTTTTCCTTCCTTCATCCCTGCACTCCCTCCAAACATCGAATTTTTACATTGTTTTCCACACACATTTCTGAAGCATCTTGCCTCTGCGCCGTCTCCAGGCCAGCCTCTCTCTGTCTGGCTGGCCGTCTCTACTTACTTGTGTACAAGAGGGACAGAGAATTATGCTTTTTACCATACAGCAGCTTCAGTAGGTTCTGTTGAATGACAAAGGCTTTGGGGAGAAGCTGAGCCTGATTGAACCCCAGCACCGCTTGCCTGTGTGATCTGGGCAGACCTGGGGCTACTCCCCAACAAGTGAGGAATGGTAACATTGTGCTAGGTGGGGCTCTTGTGGAAATCAGATGAGATTCCCTGTAAAAGTATCTTGAACTGTGCCTCTTGCTGTAATCTTCCTTCTTAAATTCATGTTCGGCTCATCTGAATGTTTGAGGCTCATATGTTTACCAAAAGTGAACTTCCATCACTGTTTCAAATTATAGTCTTAAACTTACATCTCCCATTCACTGCCTTTACTAGTTTTAATTCCTGTACACTTAGGTAGGAACACTTTGAGAGGCGTGGTAGCTGCTAGGTAATGCCTACCTGTGTTTGTGGGCTTTAACTCACATTGACGCTAACTATGCTTTGTTTCCATACATACTTGATGTGATTCTATGTCTATCTACACCTCCCCCTTTCTGTATAGATAGATATAGATATAGATGGCTATATATCTGTCTGTATAATTTATATCTATGTTATATCATTATATATCAATATATAGCTGTAGATTATAATGTTAGGCGTATGTATAGATTATATATAATATCTAGATATCTATAATATAGTATATCTATATATTTATTATATAGGTTATATTACATATACTCTATTATATAGATAATAGAATATAGAAATTTATATGTGTACAAATTGTTTAAATAAAGCAGACTTAGAATGTATAAGATAAACCAGAATAATGAGGATTTAGAGCAGCCTTTCTATTTTCCAAAAGCATATATTTGCTCAAATATTCTCCTCTCAGTGCCTATTGGAATTTTTCTTTTTAACTCTTTTTAGGCTTATGAAACATTGTCGTTTTCTTTTATAGAAGGAAAGTTTAAATTCTTTCCTGTTAGTGTGTCAGTTGCAAGTAGGATAACATAACTTCACGAAATCATTTGTCTGGAAACTGGAATGAAGGATTCATTTCACTGGTATCTGGAAAGTAGATGTCTGCCCTGGCTGGTGTGGTTCAGTGGATTGAGCACAGGCCTGTGAACCAATGGGTCACTGGTTCAATTCTCAGTCAGGGCACATGCCTGGGTTGCAGGCCAGGTCCCCAGTAGGGGGCATGCGAGAGGCAACCACACATTGATGTTTCTCTTCCTCTTTTCTCCCTCCTTTCCCTTCTCTCTAAAAATAAAATATTTAAAAAATAAAGAAAGTAGATGCCTGACAGCCAGAAGCAAATGTTCTTCTGGCAGTTTGTAGTAATAATATTCAAGCCTAATAAGCAACCCAAAATTTGCTGGGGTTTATATGATTCTTTTTCCATTTTGCCATTGAAAACCTGTCAGTGGAGCTTTTGTGCTCCACACTGCCACATAGTGGTTCCTCTTTGTTGCTAATATGTTGTATTTCGTTTTCCAGAACACTGGAGTTCCTGATGAGACACTTGTCACTTCTAGCCGACTACTGTTCCATCACAAATATGCATGCAAAAAACCTAGCGATTGTTTGGGCTCCCAACCTGCTCAGGTAAGTCGCATTTGATGTATGACCTTATGTAGAGCCAGTCATCTTAAGTGAAAGTCTAACTCATCAGTGTTTTATAAGGACAATTTTGAAATGTAAAATTAATCTGTTGTTTTCTGAGTATCTCCCCAAAACAGGCCATTGGCACTTAGCTGAGGCACTGTGGAAGTATGCTTTCTTCCTTTGGTTTCTCTGTGACTTACATGTTAAAAAAATAAAAAAAGAAAGCCCTTCAAGACTGCCATCTCTGTGGCTCTGACGGTACTATTGTGTTTACTGCCCAGGTCCAAGCAGATCGAGTCTGCCTGCTTCAGCGGCACCGCGGCTTTCATGGAAGTGAGGATTCAGTCTGTGGTGGTCGAGTTCATCCTCAATCACGTCGATGTCCTCTTCAGTGGGAAAATCAGCGCGGCCATTCAGGAGGGGGCAGGTGGGGCCCACATGGATTTTGTTTACTGTGGGGAACACGCATCGAAGCTTCGCAAGGAATGGAAAACTGCATTTCTTATCTCCATACAATAAGCCTGTCTTTCGTAGAAAGTGGCTAATTTTTGCCCACTTTCTGAAGCGCACAATTTAACAGTTATTGTGTGTGCACTCAGTGAATACTACATGTTAGACAGTTTGTGGTCCAAGTTCATGGCATACTACAAAAGGCATCGTGTTACTTCCCGGTGGTGTGTATAAAGGTATGATATGGAGCAGCAGCAGAAAAAGTTCTTCCAGGACCCAAAGTAACTGAGTGATACCAGGCAAGGCCTTAGGAAGGGAAAAGAGTTCAGTGACTTCAGAATTCTAAATATGTGTGCGTCGTCGTTAACAGCCTGGCGTGTCACCTGCTGCTCCTCACTTTTCATAAAGACTGATCGTTTTGCCATTTAAAAAACTTAGCGAAGAAGATTTAAAACAAGACCGGTAGGTAGATAGATGGATAGACAGGTAAACAGATAGACATACACACACTCACACATATTTATGTTTTTCCCCCACGCAGAATGGTGTGACTGTCTTTTGTGTTTTTCTTTCTTTCCAAAGCTTCTCTGTCAAGACCCAAGTCCCTGCTGGTTTCGTCGCCGTCTACCAAGCTGCTGACGCTGGAGGAAGCCCAGGCAAGAACACAGGCGCAGGTCAATTCTCCGATTGTGACCGAAAATAAATACATTGAAGTAGGAGAAGGGCCTGCTGCGCTTCAGGGGAAATTCCACACCATCATTGAGTTCCCACTTGAAAGGTAAAGTTCGATAAATCTTCACAAATGTGATTGCATGGCTCTGTGCTCTTCTTTACTTTACCTTACTTTTGTATTTTAGTGTTACTGTACTGATTCTGGGCCAGTCCCAGGGAAACCTGTTCTTTTTACTGCGGGCAAAACGTCATAAAGAATGATACAAGTGATTCGAAAAGCATTGTGACACCGCTTCGTTTTAAATAAGAAGGAAGTCAAGTGTTTAGGGAAATTTGTTAGGAAAAATGATACACCTCTGCTGTATAGGGTGTGATTTTTCTCCCTGAGATACACTGTTTTGAAATTCGTTCAGACATTAGCTGTGTTGGGAGAGCGTATTCAGACAGGAGTAAAGGGATAATGACTTGACATTGGTTCCGCGTTAAGTTTAGAATAGACCTGTGCTTCTCACAGTGTGAAGTCCCAGGTAGCAGCACCAGCAGCACCTGAAAGTTACCAGGAATGCTCATTCTCTCACCCCACCCCAGACCTGTGGAGTCAGAAACTCGGGCTGGGGCCACGGGGTCCAGCGCTGAGTCTGCTGCCCCGCCTCCCGGGAGACCCTAGGGTGCGCTGAAGGCTGAGAACCACTGCAGTTCACTTCCCTGGTGCCCCTTCCCGCTCTGAATTCTCTGTTTCTCTAAAGAAATGATAATGACATGGGCTTTATTTTATTTTTTTACTTAAATATAGTAGGGAGACTAATGTATGTAAATTAATTTTGGTTATCTCCATCCCTCCTTTGGCTATTATACACGAAAGTCAGGATTTCAATTTCCTGGATAGGTAGCAGTAATAAAACTTGAGAATTTACTCTTTCCATTTTTTTAGGATACTTCTCTAACTGCCTTTCACGTCCCATGACTAAAAATGCCCTGACAGCAGAAAGCTAGAACATACTGTTACTTTGTCATCCCGAGTTTGTCTTCAGTGTCTTGAATTTATGTTTTAGCTTCATAATTTTCTCAAAAATCTCCTTATAGAGTAGTAATTAAGACAGTAGTACTGCAATACAGATAGACCTGGCTTCTACCCCTGACTCCATCCTTCACTAGTTGTATAACATTGGGGAGATTAACTAAATTTTTTAGTGTTGTGATTTCCTTAAAATGAGATGATGGTACCCACCTCATCTCGTCATAAAGGACTTAAAGGAGACGTTACACAAGGCAGTTAGCACAGTGTCTGGCCTTCAGTATATGTTAGTTACTATCCTTAATGCTTTTCTTCACTTTTGGCTTACTTTGCTTTACTCACAGCTGAAATCCATTTCTTTAATTCTGTTTTTGGAGTTTCAATATTTCCTATTCCCACATATGTCTTACTCTTACTTATGTCCTGGACTGTGAGGTTAGATCTAAATACGACAATTTATATACAAATTACCTTTGTGAAACTAATTACTAACACAGAAACCCATAGTTAAAGCTCCACTCCATGCTGCAGCTGTTCAGTTTAGCTGCACTGTGTAGAGGGTGCCATGTGGGCACCAGCCTCTCCTGGCTGTTGGGTTCTTTCATCATTTGTTCATTTTCTGGAAGTAAAGACAGCCCCTTGGATATCTTAGCACATATTATTTTCTCTCTCCTAGGAGGAGGCCTCAAAATAAAATGAAAAAATCTCCTGTGGGCAGCTGGCGTTCCTTTTTCAACCTGGGGAAATCGTCATCTGTTTCCAAACGGAAGTTGCAGCGTAACGAGAGCGAGCCTTCCGAGATGAAAGCGATGGCCCTGAAAGGTCAGTGCCCTCCCGCCCGTCCCTGTGCGGCCGCGGGGAGAGCGGTTCGCCGGTTGGTCCACACATTTCACTCCATCGCTGCAGCTTTCGTACTCTGCACGTGGGCTCAGGGTGTTGTTCTGACGTGCTTCTGTAGGGTGTTCCAGAGTCGTGTTGCCACATGTGAATCGTCGTCTTTTACCGACTCCTTATCCCCAGATACATAAATATATGTAAATATGTAGAATACCTAATTTCTTACGGACACTATATAGATTATATATTTTGTGAATGGTTAAAAATGTGTAACATATTTGTAACATAGTTTATTGTCGGTAATTAAAAATAACCACTGTGGTATTTAAATTTATTAAGCTATTTTTACAGATATCAAAAATTGACAGAACCATGTTTCAACATAGTTTTCAAGTGTATAATTTTTATAACCAAAAGAAACTATCTTTTTAGGAGAGGACTGATGCAAGTCTCTATTAGGGTCAAATAGATCTATTACTGTTGTTGAAAAGGCCACTCTTTTAAAAATAGTCTAAAACCCATGTTCTACTGATACAGCTTCTAAACCTAGGAAATACCATCGTGCTTTGCTCTCAGGTCATGTTAGAAATATGCTCAGGTCATTGAATCCCGCACCCACGCAGTGTGCAGTTGTGTGCGGAGCGTGGGCTAGATATACTGAGAGCAGCCTTCACAGACGGAAAATTCAGACACTGCCCCCGCCTTCACAGTCCTGCCTGAGAAGTCGTATGTGTCAGAAAATAAATTTCATGTGTACCTGTTGAAATAAAGGTTTGTGTAAGATAGTTATGGTAGGAATTACCGATTCATCTGGGGAGAGGAGCTGGCGGTCAGAAAATAGCAGCTTTGGCTTGGGTTTTGAAGAATAAAGGCATTCCCGTTCAGGAAGTGGGAGCTCAGTCTGTGCCTGTGTGTGTACCAGGAACTCGAAAGAACTTGGCTGCCTGGTAAGGTCCAAGAAGAGGTTCGAGTCAGTGCGCTTGCCGAAGAGTTTTCGTTTTGCCCCGCATTTCTTGGGGCGTTATTGAATGGCCTCGGTGTGTAACATGACTAAGTCTGGATTTAAGAAAGATGACTTCAGCAGCAGTGTAAGGAATGAATCTGTGGGAAGGAAATTCAGGCTGGAGAGTGGACAGTAAGTTAGGGGACTGTCACCGTCACAAATAGGAAGTGTCTGGAATGCACAGTGGCAGTGGGAAACAGATACGAGAGACACTCAGGAAGCAGGTTCCACGGTGATGGGTGACCGAGTGATTGTGAAGGGTGAGAAAAAGGAGGAACAAAGATAATTTTCAGGTTTTGATAGAAATGCTAAGGGAGGGCAGAAAAACACTGTGTTTATTTTGGATATAGTGAGTTTGACATGCCCAGGAGAGGTTTGGTGCTGTGGGTCTGGAATTCAGCGAAGGTGTTTAATACATCTAGACGTACAGACTGGAAGGTCACCAGCGCCGCTGAGGATAGAAATTCTAGATATAGATGTTATCTCCCAGGACCCCTGTCGAGTGAGAGAAGCAGGTGAGGGGCTAAATCCTGGAGAGAACTGGAAAGGGCAGTGTCCCCTTCTCCAGTTTTCAGAGTGAGGAGAGTGAGAAGTAATGGCGAGAAAGGCAGGCAGAGAACAAAAGAGATGAGCGTTGTCCCCTGAAGTGATGGAGGGGGAGCCTGCAAAGAAAGTGTCAGCAGTACTGAGTGTGCCAAGAGGTGAATGAAATAGGATGTGGGTGTTTAATAAATCAGATTCTACAGGTATGCACTATCAGTATAATGTCCTAGGGCTGCTGTAACAAATTGCCACAAATTGGGTGGCTTAAAATAACAAAAAATTATTTCCTTAAAGTACTGGAGGCCTAAAAGTCCGAAATCAAGGTGTCAGTAGGGCCATGGTCCCACTGAGGAGTCCAGGAACAGATCCTTGCCTCTTCCAGCTCCTGGTGACACTTCGCATCCCTTGGCTCGTGGTGGCATCACTCCGGTCCCTGCCTCTGTCTTCATGAGGCAGCCTCCTCGGTCTCTCTGTGTCTACTAGTCTTAAAGGGATACCACCCCAGTCATTGGATTTACTGGGCCTACCCTAAATCCAGTGTGGCATCAAACTGGTCTTCAGGAAATGTAAAAGGAAGACATTTTTAAAATCGTGTTTTTTCTCAAGTTCATAATCCTTTAGAAAAAATATTTTTCATAGAGGCAACCATTTGAGAACAGTACCTTATACGATAGGATGCTAAATTGAATGTGATTGTCAATGTACAACTGATCACTCTTGGGAGTTTCAGTGCATGTAGAGAAAAACACTGCTCCCTTTCACTACATTTGTTAACAGTGAATAAAGCTTCACACTATTTGGTTTTGATTCTTAAGGTGGCAGGGCAGAAGGAACCCTCCGTTCAGCTAAAAGTGAAGAGTCTCTTACTTCTCTGCATGCAGGCGACGGTAAGATCAAATGCATGAATCATTTTATTCTGTATTTCATAAAAAACAACGAGTGTATTTTATATATATGTATGCTTAATAAATAGGTTATAGACCATCGTTTCTTAAGAATACTGGTGTCTGTTTTGTATTGTCCATTGATGTTTAAATATAGTATCAGCCTTTTATTTGTTTGCTTTTTGCTATTCAATTTGCATACAAAGAGGTGAGACAGTTAAAGTTAACCATTTATAATTATTAATGCCTAGTGAAAAGTTGTATTATTAGTATTTCTTTACATTTCACAATGAGAGTACCGGTGTTGAAAGCATGAAATTTTGCAGTCTGGATATTCTGACTAGTAGTCTTTGGTCTTGAAGATGGCTAACTGACGTTAACTCTCGGAGATCAGCTCAATTACAGGCTGCCCTCATTATCTGAGCACAGCTGGTAGCAGGAGAGGTGGATCTGCTTGAAATGGGGACCAGAATTTTATGCTAAATAATGGAAAAAGGTTTGATTGTAACTTGAAAAGCAAAACTAAAAGTATGAAAATAAAATTTTGCTTCTATCTAGTAAAGTCAGGTTATTGTTGCAGCTTTGTACTAATTTTTAGAATGAACGAACAACTACTTCAGTATTGACTGGGAAGGAAATAAAACTTTTTTGACAAAACTGTGTAATAGCAAGTAGGACATCCTTTGTTTTTGGCTTGTGCAGCAGGATTATAAAGACAGCCCCTTTTACAAAAATAACCAAGAGCTACACTGATTTCCCGAGGGCTTTCTTCAGTCCGTTGATGTTCGAATCATGCTCTTTCGAAGCGTCCTGGATGGTGTCATCCTGATCAGCTTTCTGGTCCTCGTTGGCTGTGACTGTCTGTGATCGAGACATCCTCACAAGTCACTTTAGTTGGGTACCTAACCTCTTACAGCTGTTCCAAGATTTTCCATTTCACTTTAGTTATGGGAATGCTTCACAGCACAATGTAGTGGGCTGGGTAGCGGTGAGTGGAAAACCATATTTGAGTAGGGGTTAATTTTATACGTGGCCAATGCATTAGTGGGCGTTTTGTGTTAAGACAATTTCTGCCTCTTGGTGGTACATTTTTACTGTGGCAGTTCCAATAGTTGTAATCGAATGCCGAGAGAGTGGACTTCTGCCAGGTGGGTGTTTAGTGATAACATAAAATTGTGTGGTTTGAAAAGTCCTCTAAGCACTTTTGAGGACTGATTCTGCCTGAGAAACTTAACACTTATTCTTAAGGGGGGGGAATGAAATTGTTCTTGTTTAAGTATCTGAAAGAAATCCCTTACAATGTACGTTAATTCTTTTTGAGATTGTAGAGATATTTTAATCAAGAAGGGTTTTTTTTTTTTTAGAAACTTGGGTATCAGGAGGACTTTTCCTCACCAAAACAAAACAAAGCACTCTTGCTGCTGTATATTGAACGTCTCTTTTAAAGCGATTCATTCTGCCTCACAAGGCAGAGACGTGAGGTCCATGATAAAATAAGAGAGAAAGAAATTAAAAATTTGCCTAAAGTCACAGCAGGAGTCAGTGAGGGACTAGTAATAGAACCCAGGAGCTCGGAGTCCTATTTCCTGTGGAAACCACAGCCACTGCATGCTCACGCTGGCCACGTCAAAGGTGTGTGCCCCTCAGCACTGCGTTTGGGTGTTCCATCTCTGTGCCCCAAGAGGTAATTACCTGGAAGAAAATGAGAAGTAGAGTTGTCTTACCCCACATGTACTAAGCAGGCGACTCGCGATGTTGTGCTCCTGTGACATTCGTCCTCAGATATTGTTATCCCTTTGCCAGGTGATTCCAAGCTGTTCCGACCCAGAAGACCCAGATCCAGCAGTGACGCGCTGAGCGCCTCCTTTAATGGAGAGATGCTGGGGAACCGCTGTAATTCCTATGACAACCTGCCCCACGACAATGAAAGCGAGGAGGACGTGGGGCTGCTTCATATCCCAGCCCTGGTGTCTCCGCACTCAGCCGAGGACGTTGACCTGAGCCCACCGGACATTGGCGTGGCCAGCCTGGATTTTGACCCGATGTCTTTCCAGTGCAGTCCGCCGAAGGCCGAATCCGAATGTCTGGAGAGCGGCGCTTCCTTTCTGGATTGCGCAGGGTACTCCAAGGAGAAAACGAGCACAAATAGAAAGGATACGGAAGCAGGTGGCAGTCAGTCTCAGACCCCAGGAAGCACTGCAAGTTCCGAACCTGTGTCTCCTCTTCAGGAGAAACTGAGCCCGTTCTTCACCCTGGACTTGAGCCCAAGCGAAGAGAAATCATCAAAGCCATCCTCATTCACCGAAAAGGTTGTCTATGCTTTCTCTCCGAAGATTGGACGGAAGTTAAGCAAATCGCCTTCCATGAACATCTCCGAGCCCATCTCAGTGACTCTCCCGCCTCGGGTGTCAGAAGTGATTGGTGCGGCCTCTGCTACCACAGCCCCGACTGTGTCCTCTCCAACCTGGAGCCCAAGTGTGGACGCAGGTGCTGCCACAAATAGACCCCCTGCCCAGGTAGGAGAGACGAAGACAAGCGAGAGGGAGGCCCAAGAGGGTTGCGAGTCCGAAATCCGGCCCCCAGAACAGGCAGCTGCCGCTGAAGCAGAATCCCCGGGAGAAGAGGAGCAGCCCGCCCCCGGCGGTCAGAGTAAGGCTGTGCCTTGTGGACAGGCTCAGACAGGTACCGTTTGCTCGCCTCCATTCTTTGTTTAGGCTAAGAGGGACCTTCAGTCCTGGGCGCCGACCGTGCCTTGTAGGAGAGGAACTGGCCCTACACCTACCCTCTAATCAAAGAGAATGTGTGTCTGGGTGGTGCTGATGGCTCAAAGCCTTAAGTTAAAGTCAAACAAAACTCCCTGAAGGGCCGGTGCTCCTGCTTCCAAGCTCTATAAAGTCCCCTTGTCTCTTTGGACAGTCAGAATCCATGGATTTTTTTCCCCACAGCTTCGTAGCTCTTGATTCTGTATTCTCTTCTAATAAAATTCCTATATTTTAGCTTAACATGTTCACCAGCCAGCCTTACACATCAGATGTAAAAACTATCCTAAACCATCGCAAGCACTTGAAACCTGTTTCCTAAGCAATCTTTCCTGAGCCCGATGAGGGACCTGCCTTGCTTTACCCGCGTCTCTGTAGCAATTCAAGAGGAGATCGCAACCCGTAAACCCTTTTTGTTTCAGTTTTCCTTCTGAACCAGCTGTGGTTGCTACAGCCTTGCATGTGGGGCGGAAGAACGCGGATTGCCGCTTTGAAATGTGGAAGGCACCTTTATTTTTTAGTGGTCAGACGGGGAGTGTTGGCTTTCCGTGTATGGAATAACACAAGCTACGTTTTCACTCTCATTTTCTTTCCTAATTTCCCACCAGGAGCAGTTCCCCATGACCCCCCTCAGGAGTCCATTCCTGTCAGTTCAGTCTCTCTTATCCCGCCACCGCCGCCTCCGAAAAACGTCGCCCGCCTGTTGGCGCTGGCGTTAGCGGAGTCTGCACAGCAAGCCTCCACCCAGCCCTCGAAGAGACCAGGGCCTTCCCAGGCTGCTCCCACAAACTACGGAGACCTGGCGGTCGCTGCCACTGAAGACAGGCTGCCTGGTCCCCACCCTCTTGTTGCTCTCGACAAAGCCTGCTTCCTGACCGACAGGCCTGCAGAGCAGTTCGTCCTCCAGAACAGTGCACCTGGGACCTGGGACCAGCTCGTACCAGACACGACAGCTGTCAGCGATCGCACCCATTCCAGCGCGATGGAGCCTGGGGAGCAGCTCCACCAGGGAGACTTCCAGCCCCATCGCCCCTATTTACCTGGGGATCCAGAAAAGGCCAGAGTCACAGCAGTTCCCTTAACAGAGTCTAAGTCTGATGATCACATCATTTTCCCTGAAGACCAGGCTGAGAAGACCACTGTGCCGACTGTCTCCTTTGCGGATCAGGACCAACCTCAAGTTCATTTCTACAGTGGAGATCAGCCTCCTTCTTATGTTGGTGCAAGTGTGGATAAGCCCCATCACCCCTCACAAGTTGCAGACAAGTCTTCCACGCCTTCTAATTTGCCTAGGGACAAAATCTATGCTCCCTCTGGGTCCCCTGAAGAGAATACCAGCACAGCCACCCTGGCTTACATGACAGTGGCTCCAGCAACAGCTGACATCAGCACCAGGGAAGCCCATTGGGATGTGGCTGAACAGCCCACTGCAATAGACTTTGCTGCTGCCACCCTTCAGCGTCCTCACAGAACCAGCCGTCCCCTCCCCCCACCTCCTTCCCAAAGAGCAGCAGAGCAGTTACCAGCCGTGGGGCAGGTACAAGCAGCCACCAGCCTAGGACCAAATAATTTGCACAAGGTAAGGAGGGGAGAAAGCCAGTGAGATGAAATGTACTTTTTTCAAAGGTACGCCCCTTTCCGAGAATCGTGCATTGTCTTTGAGTCAGATAAAGCCCTCTTGCAGGTTTTCCTGAAACATTTCCCAGGGGAGGTTTTTCCCTGGTGCTGGTTTTCTCTGAGAAAGGAGCAGTTATGCAATGACTGTGGTTTAACTAGATCTGCTGCCTGCTACCTTCCTAAAGCATCTAGGTGCTTTCTTCCTAGTGATACAAAGAGGCAGTAATCAAATGAGTCAGGCTGAGCGTTCGGTGTCAGGGCCGCAGGCGGGTCTTCTCCAGCCCCGTCACTGACTCATTGTGACTTTGGGACAGTCACCTCTGCCAGTTACTCATGTCTGCCTCATAAAAGTGCTTTCTTCTCAAGACGTGTAAGACTCTCCACCTTGCACACTTGTTGGAAGTGTGAGGTCACAGGACTTTTTATTATTTTCTCAACACTAACCGGCAGAGTCTGCCATCAAGCATCTGTTTTGATGAGAGGGCGTTATATGCAGAGGGCTAAGGTTGCTTCCTAATTTTCTCGTATTTTAACAAAGTGCACCAGGTTTTTTTGGTCACCTTGAACTAAAAGTACTTCAGTGTCTGTTTTTAGTGGAAGACACTGTTTCTAGCAGCTGCTTCTCAAGGATGGCACCTTCACAGTGTTGCTGTGAAGATTGTGTTCGGCCGCTGCTGCCACACACCAGGGTGGAGTGGACGGCAGGGGACAGACAGTGGCTGACTGAGTTGAATATCCCCTTAAACGAGTCACTTATGTGGCCCTTCTCTAGACTTGAGGGCTTAAAACTGCTCACTGTGCAGCTGTGAGTCACTTTGAAGTTCTCGCCAGGGAGAACTGACGCTTTTTGTTGAGAAAAGTAGCCCTGGCGCTGAGCCTGAGCCGGACAGATAGACTCATGTGTGCTTGTCGGCCTGACCATTATTTGAGGAAGCCTCTGGTTTGGCCTGCACATTTAGATAATGCCATGGGCAACCTCATTGCACACGTAAAACGCACCATAAATGCCAGCTGTCCTCAAGATGGTGATGGCTGCTACACCCTGTAGCCATGCAGGCTGTTTCCCGGCTGTGGGGACAGGCGGGTCTACTGTCCTGTCCTGCGTGACCACATGGGGAATTCCAAGCTGCTACCCCAATAGCCTCAACTTGTGAGTTACAGATGTCATCGTGTTTGAGTCCACAGAGGGGAGCACAGAAAACAAGCTCATGATATTATAATTTTTCAATAGGTTCCAGGAGTGGTTCCAGTTCCAGAGAGGCCACCCGAACCCAGAGCCGTGGACGACCCTGCTCTTGTCCTTGTTGGTGATGGCAGCACCGCTGCTCCGTGTCCCATCCCTGCTCCCGCTCTCCAGCCAGGCCTTCCTGAAAAGGTGTGGGAAGGTTCCAGGGCCCCGCCACTGCACCTGCGTGCCGAGTCCGTCCCTGTGCACGCCCCCTGCAGCTTCACTGCCCCGGTCCCGCCAACCAGGACAATGGAGAGTAAAGTTGCTGCTGCCATCCACTCCAACAGTGCAGATACGGCCAGCAGTTCCAGTTACCATCCCTTTGTCACTGCTTCGTCAGCCTCTGTGGAGGATGTTTTGCCTTTGCCACTTCCTGTCCCACAGCCTAAGCATGCTTCTCAGAAAACTCCTTACTCCAGCTTTGCGAGGCCTGATGCCAGCACTGAACCCTTCAGTCCAGAAAACTGTTTGCATTTCAGTATGACTCCAAACTGCCAGTACCGACCCCAGAGTGTGCCTCCACATCACAATAAAATGGAGCCACACCTAGTGTATGGGTCCAGATCTGAGCCACCAGCCTCCATGGGCCCTCGTTATAACACATACGTGGCCCCAGGGAGAAGTGCGTCTGGACACCACTCCAAGCCATGTACCCGGGTCGAGTATGTGTCTTCATTGAGCTCGTCTGTTAGGAGTGGTTGTTACCCTGAAGATATTCCCCCGTACCCTACCATCCGGAGGGTGCAGTCTCTCCACGCCGCCCCATCCACCATGATTCGCTCGGTTCCCATCTCACGGACGGAAGTGCCCCCAGATGACGAGCCAGCCTACTGCTCCAGACCCCTGTACCAGTATAAGCCATATCAGTCCTCCCAGGCCCGCTCGGATTACCACGTGACTCAGCTCCAGCCTTACTTTGAGAATGGTCGGGTCCACTATCGGTACAGCCCCTACTCCAGTTCTTCCAGCTCCTATTACGGTCCCGACGGGGCGCTGTGCGACGTGGACGCCTACGGCACGGTGCAGCTGAGGCCCCTGCACCGCCTGCCCGGCCGCGAGTTCACTTTCTACAACCCTCGGCTGCAGGGGAAGAACGTGTACAGCTACGCCGGCTTGCCTCCGCGTCCCCGGGCCACCACAACCGGCTATTTCTCTGGTAACGACCATAACGTGGTCAACATGCCTCCAGGCGCTGACGTAAAGCACACTTACACCTCGTGGGATTTTGAGGACATGGAAAAATACCGCATGCAGTCCATCCGGAGAGAGAGCCGTGCTCGGCAGAAGGTGAAAGGGCCTGTCATGTCCCAGTACGACAACATGGCCCCAGCTCTGCAGGATGACATGGGCGGGATCTATGTCATCCACCTGCGCAGTAAATCTGATCCTGGGAAAACTGGACTTCTCTCGGTGGCTGAGGGGAAGGAGGGGTGGCAGCCAGCCAAGGCCCTCAGCCCTGAGGGAGGCGACCGCTTCTATAGGAAGCACCCGGAGGCAGAGTTCGACAGAGCCCATCACCACGGAGGACACGGCAACGGGCAGGCGGAGAGACCATCCCTCCCGCAGAAGCAGAGCAGTCTCAGGAACAGGAAGGTCCACGACACGGGCTGCAGTCTCCCCGAGCACAGGGCGCATCAGGAAGCAAGCCATAGGCAACTGTGTGAGTCCAAAAATGGACCGCCCTACCCGCAGGGAGCTGGCCAAATAGATCACGGGTCCAAAGGGATTCCGGATGCTTCTGAGCCTGTCAGCTACCATAACTCTGGAGGGAAGTATATTGCAGCAGGGCAGGAGTCTCTAAGACTGAACCACAAAGAGGTGAGGCTCTCCAAAGAGCTGGAGAGGCCTCGGGTGAGGCAGCCCCCGGCCCCAGACAAACACTCCAGAGACTGCTACAAGGAGGAGGAGCACCTCGGCCAGTCCACAGTCCCACCCCCTAAACCGGAGAGGAGTCATAGCCTGAAGCTGCACCACACACAGAACATGGAGAGGGACCCCGGGGTGCTGTTCCAGTACCAAGCACATGGCAAGCGCCAGAGCGGCATGACCACCGTGTCGCAGTACGACAACCTGGAGGGCTACCACTCCCCGCCTCAGCCCCAGCGAGGAGGCTTTGGAGGAGGAGCCGTGGGGGCGTACTTGCCCTCCGGCTTTCCCCACCCACAGAACAGAACCTACGCCACAGCTTTGGGGCAGGGGGCCTTCCTGCCCACAGAGCTGGCCTTGCAGCACCCTGAAACACAGGTCCATGCAGAATGAGCCCTGAGAGCAATAGAGTTGAAGCAGCCTCTGCTGGACAGTGGACTGTTCTATTTTTTTCAGTAACCAAAAAGATTAAAAAAAAAAAAAGAAAGAAAGAAAGAAAGAAAAAAGCTACAAGTCCCCTGACCACATTTAAAAAAAATAGTAAGAAAAATAAATCACTATCTTTTTTCCCTTGCTGTTTCATTACCACCTCTTCATCAATAGACTCATTTTTGTCATTAAAAGAGATCTGAATGAGCGTAAAGCACTGTGCTGAGAACAGTAAAAAAAAAAAATGTGTTACAGAGCATACTTGCCATATAGAGCTAATTTGTAAGAGCCTGAGGACTGCCTTGACCTGCATTTGAATTTGACTTTGTCATTCTCGCTATTCGCTGTACAGTTCCGAACAGTTTGTGTCTGTGTCCTGGGAGGCGTTCGCGTTTTCTTTGGCGTTCCTTTCAGCCTTTTCAGTAGCCTCGTCTCTCGCCCACACTGACCCTCGGTTCTTCTTACGTCATGCCCCCATCTTTTGTGTTAAATTAGAACAGAGAAAGACTTCTCCCTGGTCCTTCAGATAAGTCTGTTGAACATTTAGCAAATTATAGTTAAAAAATAAGGCATTAAGACCAAGCGTTTAATAAAGAGTCGTCATAAGTCATCAGACCACTTAGACCCGGGCTGAGCCATATTCTTCACGCTCTTATGTTGGTAGCTGTTCCTCCCTGTGCGGTGGACAGGCTCAGGCCGCTGTGGGGGAGAGCTTGGGAATGAAAGACTGAGCAGGCCAAGTCGGCTCGTACTGTTAGCACCAGGAAACTAGAGCAGTGCTTTCAATGGGCTGCCTGCCTCCAGTTACTTTTTCTCTTAATAATCAGTAAGCTGTAATCCTACTAAAACATTTCGTGCCATTTGTTTCCCTAAAGCAACTTTTTTCATTAAAAAACCCAGCATGGTTCGACTAGATAAATACATACTTTATCACAATTACAAATCTACGTGTTAACTTCAGTTTCTAAACCAGACTCCAGGTTCCCTGGGTATTCTTAAAGTAGCTACGTACTACCTGTTAGTAAAACTGCAATAACCGTTCAGTACACAGCCCCCTTGTACCTGTTGGAATTCTGGGCAGTTACCGCTTTTGTCCTAACGAATCAGCGTGCTGTTTGCTCACGACCTCTGTGATCACAGTCAGTGTGACCGCCATCTACACCAGCATTTCGGGTATAGTTCTGATAACTGCAGACGTGGAAAGCATGCACAGGACACAGAACTTCCCTTTGAAAGTTGCATTCCCAGTGGGGGGTGGCCTAGACGCCTCCAGCCCAGCGCGAGTCCATCTCTCAGCTCACCCCAGAACGCGTGTGCCAGGCTACCTAGCAAGGCAGTCCTGCACTTA
>PVKM010020684.1:0-23185 GCA_004027735.1 Carollia perspicillata
CCCGCCTCCTCCCTCGCTCCCCAAGGAGGTTCAGGCGCGGGTCGTCCGGCCTGGGCCCCTCCCGCAACTCTGTTTGGACCAGTCCGGCCCCTCGGTTTTATCACCAAGAATTGTGCCAACAACGCCTTTCTTCCCCAGCTCTCTCCCGAGGTGACCGGAGCTGTTTCTCTGACCCCGCCCTTTCCCTGCTCCCGCAGCCCCCGGGCTCCCAGCAGCGGGAAGTGCGGGGCACAGGCCCCGGGGTGACCCCAGTGACAGACACAGCCAGCCCCTGGGGTCCCTGGGGAGAGAGATGGCGTTAGGTGGCACACGGCTGTGCTGTGTAAGGACATGGGTGTGAAAGGGCATCAAACCAAGAAAATGATTCCTTTTTCAATTCTTTCTCCCCTTCTGACTCATCTTCCTCAGCCTACACCACATCCACCTAAAGTTGCAAAACTCCTATTTTACTCTTAACTTATCCTCTTTTTGGTTTTCTACAGAATTGTTAGAATTCACGAATACTTTATTTTGTGAAATATTTTATTTATTTATTTTTAGAGAGGGGAAGGGAGGGAGAGAGGGAGAGAAACATCAATGTGTAGTTGCCCCTCACACACCCCCTACTGGGGACCTGGCCTGCAACCCAGGCATGTGCCCTGACTGGGAATCAAACTGGCGACCTTTCACAGGCTGGCACTCAATTCACTGAGCCACACCAGCCAGGGCTAGATAGCAATAACTTTAATGTTTCAAGGTAACAAAGAGATTTATAAAACCATTTTTAAAATACATGTAAGTATATTTATTCCTAAAAAGTTAACCTAAAACAACTTTTTTTCTATTTACATCTATATAATTTACTTGTTCTTAATAATTATGTTTAGATTACTTATGAGATTTTCATCATACCAAGTTTTGTTTCTGGCAAATTTTGCAACAGACATGAACTTATTTGACTAATAAACCCAGGTAGAAAAAAATTACACTTAATTCTGATAACTCTAAGAGCATGCCTATTTAACCACACCAAACTCAAACCTCTTTAATGTCAGACATTTCCCTGGAGCATGTGAGTCTCAAAGGTATTTGGGTTACTTTACATTTTTGAGAATTTTTATGTAAATACTTATTTAAGTCAATTAAATAGAGCTCTTTTACAAATTAACAATACCATATAAAATAGAAAATACCACACAACACACATGAACATATAGACAGAAGCAAAGAAAAAACTGCTAGCCTTTGTTTAAAAATTATTACCATGAGAAGGTGTAATAATATAAAAGAACAGTTGGATCAAAACTGTATTTCTGACAGATGGAATTAGAGTTACCCACTTAGATGACTAAAGATTTTTTCTTATTAACATTTTTGGAGAAGACATTTAATTTATGAAAGCTATGAGGTAGATTTTGAGCAAGTGTGTTTCTAGTGCTGTTTGTATATTTTAACTTCTTTTTTTTTCTTCAATCTTATAAACAGAAGGTGGTAAATATAGATGGGATTGAACTGCTTTTCTAGAGCTGCATTTCTGGTTTCACAAAGATTTGTACGATGGGGATAAATAACTGCTCTCAATACCCCCCACCAATGTGTGACATAAGTGACATCTTAGGTTGATCTACCAATCCAGCTAAATCATACCTCATCTGCCTCTTTCCCTCTGTTTTAGCTTAGCTGAAACAGCTAAGCTAAAGCATATAGCTAAAACATTTAGCTGAAATGTTTTAGCTTAGGGGAGAATGCCTATCAGGCTCAAATATCAGCTCCAATCAAATTATTTTGAAATTATATTTTGCCTTTTACTTTATTATTATTATTTTAATTATATTTTATTAATTATGCTATTACAATTGTCCCATTTCCCCCCTTCATTCCCCTCCACCCTGCACACCCCCTCCCACCCACATCCCCCCCCTTTAGTTCATGTCCATGTGTCATTGGTTCTTTAGCTTCTACATTTCCCACACTATTCTTGCCCGCCCCCTATTTCCTCCCCACCTTCTATGCTACTTATTCTCTGTACCTTTTCCCCCCAACTCCTCCTCCCACTCCCCTGTTGCTAACCTTCCATGTGATCTCCATTTCTGTGATTCTGTTCCTGTTCTGGTTGTTAGCGTATTTTGTTTGTTCTTGTTTTAGGTGTGGTTGTTAATAACTGTGAGCTTGCTGTCATTTTACTACACCTGTTTTTTATCTTCTTTTTCTTAGATAAGTCCCTCTAACATTTCATATAATAAGGGCTTGGTGATGATGAACTCCTTGAACTTGACCTTATCTGAGAAGCACTTTATCTGCCCTTCCATTCTAAATGATAGCTTTGCTGGATAGAGCAGTCTTGGATGTAGGTCCTTGTGTTTCATGACTTGGAACACTTCTTTCCAGCCCCTTCTTGCCTGTAAGGTCTCTTTTGAGAAATCAGCTGACAGTCTGATGGGAACTCCTTTGTAGGTTACTGTCTCCTTATCTCTTGCTGCTTCTAGAATTCTCTCCTTCATTTTAATCTTGGCTAATGTAATTATGATGTGCCTTGGTGTGTTCCTTTTTGGGTCCATCTTCTTTGGGACTCTCTAAGCTTCCAGGATTTCCTAGAAGTTGATTTCCTTTGCCCGATTGGGGAAGTTGTCCTTTATTATTTGTTCAAATAATTTTTCCACTTGTTTCTTTTTGTCTTCCCCTTCTGGTACCCCTATAATGTGGATGTTGGAACATTTAAAGATGTCCTGGAGGTTCCTAAGCCTCTCCTCGATTTTTTGAATTATTGTTTCTTCATTCTTTTCTGTTTGGTTGTTTATTTCTTCCTTCTGGTCTACTCCATTTATTTGGGTTCCCAGTTTTCTTACAATCGCTATTTGTTCCCTGTACATTTTCCTTCATTTCACTTACCATCACCTTCATTTATTCATCTAATTTGCGACAAAAATCAACCAATTCTGTGAGCTTTCTGATCACCAGTGCTTTGAACTACACAACTGATAGGTTGGCTATCTCTTGGTCACTTAGTCGTATTAACTCTGGAGCTTTTATGTATTTTGTTTGGGCCATTTTTTTTGTCTCATTGCACCTGTTACATATGAGCAACGGAGCCTTAGGTGTTCACCAGGGCAGGGCAACCCACGTAGCTGGGTTGTGACACTGTATGTGGGGTGGCGTCCGAGAGGGACCAATAGCACTCGTTCCACTCTCTGTTGGATCCCAGACCCTTATGCCCGTTCCCCTAAGCAAACTGGGTCCTTCTGGCACTGATTCCCAGTGGGTGGATTTATGTTCTAGAACACGGTGGGTCTCTCCAACGAACTCCCTCCAAGTCATTCCCTGCACCTCAACCCTCACAGGTGTTTTCAGGCTTTATTTACTGGTGCTGGGGCCCTGGGTTGCATGATTTGTCTCACTCCCGTCCTCTACGCGTGAATGTGGGACCATGGCCATGTCAGCCACCTTGTGTGTTGTGCCCCACTTCACAATGGCCAGCCACCTGCGCCAAGGTGCCTTTTGCACCCGGTGAGGTGCTTTTTGCTCTGGGTGCCTCTGCTTTTGTGCGGCGTCCCACCTCTGCTCCACCATCTGACTCCGCTCCGCTTACCAGTCTGAATGGATGTGTCTATTCTATCTCCTTGGTTGTGCAACTTCCTTACAGTTCAATTTTCTGTCAGTTTGGGCTTTTATTTTGTTTCTAAATTATTGTTGTTCTTATTTTGGTTGTGCAAGGAGGCACAGTGTGTCTACCTACACCTCCTTCTTGGCTGGAAATACTATTATTATTTTTTTATCCTCATCTGAGGACATGTTTATTGATTTTAGAGAGAGAGGAAACAGGGCAGGGGGTGGGGGAGAGAGAGGAAGAAAGAGAAAAACATCAATGTGAGAGAGAAACACTGATTGGTTGCCTCTCATACTCACCCTGACCAGAACTGAACCCACAGCTCAGGCATGTTCCCTGACCAGAAATCAAACCCGTGACCTTTTGGTTTATGGAATGATACCCCAACCAACTGAGCCACATTGGCTAGGGCGATTTGGCCAAATTTTTTATCATAGTTATTAAACTCATTTAACTTTCTTGTCAGGTTTCAGCTGGGACAAACTAAATACTTCTGGAAGAATTAAACAATTTCATGGATTCAAGAGGGTGCAAAGATTATGTCAATGTTATGACATGTAACCTTGTAGAAAATTTTTATAACAGTTTATTTGATAGCGTTCCAGCCAAGATGGAGGTGTAGGTAGAAACCCTTTGCTTCCTCACACAACCAAAAGGAGGATAACAACTAATCTAAAATCAATAAACAACCAGAAGTGCCAGGAAATCAAACTGCACAGAACTCTGGCAACCACAGAATTAAAGAAACCGTCAAACAAAACAACCAGGCCGGTAAGGTGGTAGATGGAGAGAACCTGAGGCGAGGCAGCAGACCATGTGGGCAAGGCTGACTTAAGGGGAAACTGAGACTCAGAAATGGCTGTGGACTATAGTGGTTGCCCAGGTGGGAGAAACCCCCAGTAGCACACAAGAGATAGTTGGAAAGTGGGCTACAGATGAAGAAGTGAGTAGCACTGTTCCCTCTCTGGCCCCTCCCCCACAGGTAGTGGGACAGCACAGCACCAAGGGTTGCCCTGCCCGGGTGAACAGTTAAGGCTCCACCCCCTTGCAACTTAACAAGGGCCCCAAACAAAGAAATAGGGCCAAAAGGAAAGAACAGAGCAAAACTTCAGAAAGAGAGCTAAGCAATGAAGAGATAGCCAACCTATCTGATGGAGAATTTAAAGCCCTGATAATCAAAATGCTCACAGAGCTGATAGAGCTCGGTTGAAAAATGAAAGAACAAATAAAAGATACCCAAAATGAAATAAAGCAAAATATTCTGGGAACCAACAGTGACAGGAAGGAAACCAGGACTCAAATCAATGATTTGGAACAAAAGGAAGAAATAAACATCCAACCAGAACTGAATGAAGAAACAAGAATTCAAAAGGAATTCTTGTTAAGAAATGAAGAGAGACTGAGGAACCTCTGAGACAACTTGAAACATTCCAATATCTGAACTATAGGGGTACCAGAAGGGGAAGAACAACAGCAAGAGACTGACAACTTATTTGAATAAATAATGAATGCGAACTTCCCCAATCTGGTGAAGGAAATAGATTTCTAGGATGCCCAGGAAGCCCAGAGAGTCCCAAAGAAGTTGGACCCAAAAAGGAACACACCAAGGTACATCATCATTAAGTTACCCAAGATTAAAGACAAAAGGAGAATCCTAAAAGAAGCAAGAGGAAAGGAGAGAGTTACCTACAAAGGAGTGCCCATAAGGCTATCAGCTGATTTCTCAAAAGAAACCTTACAGGCAGAAAGGGGCTGGAAAGAAGTATTTCAAGTCATGAAAAGCAAAGACCTACATCCAAGAATACTCTATCCATCAAAGCTATCATTTAGAATGGAAGGGCAGATAAAGTGCTTCCCCAGATAAGGTGAAGTTCAAGGAGTTCATCATCACCAAGTCCTTATTATATGAAATATTAAAGGGACTCATCTAAGAAATAGTAGATCAAAAATATGAACAATAAAATGAAAACAAACTCACAACTACCAGCAACTGAACCTAAAAACTAAAACTAAAACAAAAACAAACTAAGCAAACAACTAGAAAGGGACAGAATCACAGAAATGGAGGTTACATGGAGGGTTATCAGTAGGGAGGAAGAGGGGAGAATGGGAGAAATGTATAGGGAATGAGAAGCATAAATGATAGGTACAAAACAGACAGGGGGAGGTTAAGAATAGTATAGGAAATGAAGAAGACAAAGAACTTATTTGTACAACCCATGGACATGAACTAAGTGGGGCAAGGGGGAGTGCTGGTTGGAGGTGGGTTGCAGGGCAGAGGGGAATAACAGGAGAAAAGAATGGGCTGATTGTAATAGCATAATCAATAAAATATACTTATAAATATTTACCATTTCTTACTTTTTAATTTTCATGGGAAATTAAGGTATTTAAGTGTTAAGGAAAGTAAAATGCATGTTTTCAGGGGCTAAAGATGTAAGAAATAGAAATACAAAATTATAAAGTAATTTTGTTCTGAATATTTCTGAATTGGATAAGAGAACTAGAGACAAACTAAAATGAACACAAAAACTTGTAGAAAGTTTATGAAAAAGAAGTCTCAAGGAAAGAGACGTCTGGCCAAAATGGAGGCATAGATAAACATACTTTGCCTCCTCACACAACCACAGAAAGAATTACTACTAGACCTCAAAACAAATAACACCCATAACTATCAGAAAATTGAGCTACATGGAATTCCGACAACTCAGGATTTAAAGAAGCCACATTCATCCAGATGGGCAGGGAGGGCAGAGATGTGGAGATGGGCAGAGAGGTGCGGAGACCTGGTGTGGTACAGAGGGGTGGAGGCTGTGGATCAGTCAGTGCCACGTTCACACGTGGTAGATAAAAATTGGGAGGAAGTAAGTGGTGATGGGAAAAAGGAAGCAACTGTGCTTAAACAACATTTAAAAAATTGGAAGAGATATCTCGGGGGTGAGCAATCCCAGCTCCAGGCCAGACCACACAGCCCAGGTTTCCAGCACCAGGAAGATAAATCCCCGTAACTTCTGTCTGTAAAAACCAATGGGTGGGGTGGTGGAAGAAACTGTCAGATTTTCAGAAGACTCTGTTAAAGGGTCAGCATGGTCTTGAAACGTACCCAGGCCCCTCTGCGATTCTGGACCAGGGCAAGAGCTAGATGGGCACCAGTAGCACAAAGCAAGTGCCAGGCAAACCTCATAACACTGTCCCCTCTCCAAGCCCTCTCACCACACAGAGCTACAAAGTGAAGTAAATTGCCCCACCCTGGCAAATACCTGAGGCTCCACCCCACAGAATTTACAGGTGCTTTTTCTCCAATAGGCCATACTACTAAGACAGGAAGTCAAAACATCTCTACCTAACACAGAGAAACAAACACATGGAGGCTGCCAAATTCAGGAGACAAAGAAATATGGCCCAAATGGAAGAACAGAAAAAAAAACAACCCAACAGAAAAGGAACTAAATGAAATGGAAATGACCAGTCTATCAGGTGCAGAGTTGAAAACACTGATGATCAGGATGGTCAAAGAACCCACTGAGTACAGCAACAACATAAAAAAGAGCCAGGAAGAAGTGAAGGTTACACTAAGTGAAATAAAGAAAAATCTACAGGGAACCATCAGTGGAGGAGATGAAGTCCAGATTCAAATCAACAATTTAGAACATAAGGAATAAATAAGCATTCAACCGAAATAGCAAAAAGAGAAAAGAATTTTAAAAAATGAGGATAGTATAAGGACCCTCTGGGACATCTCCAAAAGGGCCAACATCTGAATCATAAGTATGCCAGAAGGAAAAGGGGAAGAGCAAGAAATTGAAACTTATTTGAAGAAATAATGAAAGAAAACTTAAAGAATCTTAAAAGCGGCAAGAGAAAAGCAGAGAGTTACCTACAGAAAAGTTCCCATAAAGACCATCAGCTGAGTTTTCAAAAGAAACTTTACAGGCGAAAAGGGACTGGCAAGAAGTATTCAAAGTGCCCTGATTGGTGTGGCTCATTGGTTTGAGTGCCAGCCTGCGAACCAAAGGGTCACGAGTTCAATTCCCAGTCTAGGGCATATGCTTGGGTTGCAGGCCAGGTTCCCAGTAGCGGGTGCACGAGAGGTAACCACACATTGATGTTTTTCTCTTCCTTTCTTTCTCCCTCCCTTCCCCTCTCCAAAAATAAATAAATAAAATCTTTTAAAAAAAAGAAGTATTCAAAGTGATGAAGAGCAAGGACCTATGATCTAGATTACTCTATCCAGCAAAACGATTAATTTAGAATGAAAGGGCAGATAAAATACTTCACGCACAAGGTAAAACTAAAGGAGTTCATCATCACCAAGCCATTATGACATGAAATGTTAAAGGAACTTATTTAAGAAAAAGAAGAAGATCAAAACTACTAACAGTGAAATGACAACAAATTCACAACTATCAAAAATTGAATGTAAAAAAACAAACTGAGCAAACAACCAGAACAGAAACAGAATCATAGACATGGAGATCATCTGGAGGGTTATCAACTAGGAGAGGGGAGGAAAGAACAGGGGTAAAAGTGCAGGGATTAGGAAGTATAATTGGTAAGTACAAAATAAACAGGGATATTAAGAATAATACAGGAAATGGAGAAACCAAAGAACTTATTTGCATGGTCCCTGGACATGAACTAAGAGAGGGGGATTGCTGGAGGTAATGGGAATACTGGGTAGAGTGGGGCAAAGGGGGACTACTGTAATAGCATAATCAATAAAATATATTAAACAATTAAAAATTTAAAAATCTTAAAAAAATGGAAAATAAAGAAATTTTATGTGTGGTCACATCAAATAAGATTGAATAAATATAATCAAGTAAATGAATATAAATATTAAAAGTAAGCTGATGCAAAATTAGAATTTGGTTCTCTCTCTTTCTGTTAAAAGGATGGTTTTCCTATATGTTGGTCTGCTCCTGGTATAATATTGTGAAAAGTTTTCTATCTATAAAACAAATAATCTATGTTTTATCAAAATAATACTCTGTTTTATGTTGCCTTACTGAGGTTCTTGATTACATAATAAAACTGAATCTTCTCAATCATAAAAGCTGAAGTTTGAGTCACAGTCTTATAACCTTCTGTATTTGTCTTTGAGATCTTCTATTATCACTTTGGTAAAGTGCATGGTTAAGTATTATTTCACAGTAATCTGCGACCTTTTCAGTCAAATGTCCAAACTTTTTGGTACATTCTAAATGAAGTCTTACTGACCTAAGGATAATTTTGGGGTGCTCTAGAGGGCCCCTGGAATACTTCAAAATATTTGTTCTCTTTCCTTATAAAAGAGAGATACTGAACTAATTAGGCTTATATGATATGTTAAATTGCACAGAAGATATTGTCAAATAGGTGATGATAACCTTCCAGGGTATATTAAATTAGAATCTGAGTAAGGGTGATAGGGAAGTTGAAGGTCAGTGTGAGGGTGAAGGTCATGGTCAAATTCAAGTTCAGGGTGATAGTTAAGGTCAGAGTGAGTATGAGAATTAGTGTGTCTAAGTGAGCATCATGGGCAGAATCAGGCTGAGAGTTATGGAAAAGAGTCAGGTTTGAGCCAGTGTCAGCAAGAGGGTAAAAGTCAGAGTTAAGGTGAGGGTGAGTATATGTTTCAGGATCAGGTTCAGGGTAATGATCACTGTAAGCATCAGTCTGAGAGTTAATTCCAGGGCCATGGTAAAAGTGAGGATGAGGATCAGAGTTAGAGTAAGCATCAAGTAAGAGTCAGGGTGAAAATGAGACTCATTTTAGGCTTAAGTGAAAGTCTAATCAAGGTGGTGGTTCAGGTTCAGAATACATATAGGCTCAATGATCTGTTAATGGTTTGGATAAAAGTGTCATGGTGAAGATCAGAGTCATGGTCAGGTTCAGAAACATAGTAAGCATCATAGTGAGTGTGAAGGTCAGGGTCAGCATCACAGTTAGCATCATGTAAGGGTCAGAATGAGAATAAGGTTCAGTCAGTTTCAGGGTCATGGTGATGATAGGGTCAAGAGAAGTGTGAACATGAGGTTTGAATGAGGTTTCAGGGGTGGCTGCAGCAAGTGTCAAGGTCTTGATGAGGATGAGGGTCTGATTAGTGTTAGGATAGAGGTCAAGGTAAGGGTCACAGTCAAGGTTAGGGTGAGTGTGAGTGTCAGTATCACAGTAAGCTTTAAATAAAGGTCAAACCCTGGCTGGTGTGGCTCAGTGGATTGAGTGTTGGCCTGTGAACCAAAGGTTGCCAGTTCAATGCCCAGTCAGGGCACATGCCTGGGTTAAAGGCCATGTCCCCAATTGGGGGCATGTGAGAAGCAACCAATTAATATATCTCTCTTGCACATTGATATTTCTCTCCCTCTCTCCCTCCTTTCCCCTCTCTCTAAAAATAAATAAATGGAATCTTTAAAAAATATTTTTAAATAAATAAATAAAACTCAAAATAAAGATGAGATTCATTGTAGAATAGGATTAGGGTCATGTCAGGGTGAGGGTCACAATCAGGGTCAGGTTTACTGTCAACCTCATAGGAAGGGCTATGGTTAGTATGATGGTCATAACCAGGGTCAGAGACAGTGTATACAACCAGTTCAGGGTCATGTTGAGGATGAGAAATCAGTCAGCGTTGGTGTGAGCATCAGGATCAGAGTTAGGCTGAACATATGAATAACAGTCATGGTCAGTGTTAGGGTGAGCTTCAAGGTCATATTCTGTGTAAGCGTCAGGGTCAGTTTTAAAGTCAGAGACAGGATGGAAGTTCAGGTGAGAGTCACAGGGACAGGGTGAGGGTTAAGGTCAGAGTCAGGATGATGATGAGAGTGAGATTAAAGTAGAAGGTCACCATCAGGATCATGGTAATTTGAGTATGAAGATCAGGGTCAGAATGAGCATCAGGTAAAGGTCAGAATGAAGATGAGTTTTAGTATCACTTACAGTGTCAGGGTCAGGGTCAAGAGATTTAGGGTTAAGATGGGTGTGAAAGTGAGGTTCAGTTTCAAAGTCATTTTTCAGGGGAGTGTTGCATGAGGTAAAAGTCAGGGTCAGGGTTAGGGTTTGGGTGAAATAAGAGTCAAGTTAAAAGGTTAGCATCATGGTGAGGGTTGGATCAGAGTGAGAATTAGCATCAAGATATGTCGTATGTCAAGGTGAGGTCATGATAAATATCAGAGTCACACTCAGTGTTAACATCAGGGTAATGATCAAGGCCAGTGTGAGGAACAGGTCTAG
The DNA here is from genome assembly GCA_004027735.1 of Carollia perspicillata. Taxonomy (NCBI): domain Eukaryota; kingdom Metazoa; phylum Chordata; class Mammalia; order Chiroptera; family Phyllostomidae; genus Carollia; species Carollia perspicillata. The sequence goes on from PVKM010020684.1 coordinate 10,796, forward strand.
GTTAGGGTGATAGGACAATCAAAATTGGTGACAAAGTTACACCAGTGTCAGAGTTAGAGTGAGCTTAAGGGTAAGAATCATGCTCAGTGTCATGAAACTTGTATAATTTAGTTAACCAATGTCACCCCAATGAATTCAATAAAAAGGAAAAATGTAAACCAGGATGAGAATGAGAATTAGAATCAATGTCAAGATTAGCTTCAGGGTCAGAGTCATGGTGATGGTCATATTAAAGGTCAGAATTTGGATTATAGTGAGAGTATGAAAGAGTGTGAGGGTCAGAGTGAGTGTCAAGTAAAGGTTAGGGAAAGAAGGAGGGTCTGAATCAGAATTAGGGCCAGAGTCAAATAGATTGTCAATGGAAGAGTCAGCATGAGGGTGACAGGGTGATGGTCATTGTGAGAGATTCTCACATAAGTGAGTATAAGCATCTGAGTTGTTTGTGTCAAGATGAGCACCAGGATCCAGTCAGGGTGAATACCAGCGTAGGAGACACGGTCAGTATCAGAATCAGGCTGAGGGTCTGAGAGAAGGTTCAGAATTGGATGAGCGTGAAGGTCAGGCCAGGTCAGATCAGTGTTAGGGTGAGACTGAGGATGAAGGTCAGTTTTACACTGTGAATAAAGTCAGGCAAATGTTCATGGATAAGATAAGGGTCAGAGTCTGGGTAAGAGTTGATGTGAATTGCAGTGTCTTGGGGAGAGTATGGTTCACAATCAGAATCAGAGTTATGTTCAAGGACATAGTGATGATCAGGATCAATTTGAGTATAGGAGTGAAGTTTTGGTTAGGCTGACAGTCAGATTAGATTCAAAGGGTGGGTCAGGGTCAAGGTAATTGTGAGGGTGAGGTCAAAAGTAAAAGTTAAAGTAAAAATGCAGATCTGAGTAAGCATTTACTTACTCAGAGGGTCATATTCAAGGTCAAGTTCAGGACATGGTAAGAAGCATAGTCTGATTCAGAGTATGATTTTAGGTTCAGTCAGAAGAAAGGTTGGCATTTGGTATATTTAAGGATGAAGATCAAAGTCAGGTTTGGAGTGAGAGGTCGTATGAATTATTGGGTCTTGATGAATATAAGGGTCATGCTCAAAGTCACGTTGAGTCATTGTGAGGATCAGAATGGGGGTCAGTGTCAGACCCAGGATGAAAAGTCAAGAGTATGGCAAATTTGCATAGTCATGCTCAGGATGAGGGTCAGGGTCAATTTCAGGATCAGGGTGAGGGTCAGGATCAGGGTTGGGTGTCAACCTGAGCCAGGGTAAGGGGGGGAGGGTTGGTGTCAGAGTCAGGCTGAGAGTCTGGTTCAAGTCCAGCATAAGTTTGATATTCAAGGCAGTTTCAAGAACATAGTGAAGGCATGTATGAGAGTATTATAGAGTCAGAGTCAGGGTCAGGTAAATGTCAAATGTCAAAAAGATCAAGTTAAGTGCTGGTGTAGGGTTAGCTCCAATTGTAGGATGGGGGTAAAGATGAAACTGAAGGCAAAGGTGAGCGTGAGGGTCAGGGTCAAGTACAGAATCAGGGTCAGGGTGAGAATTACATAGAGTGTCTAAATGAGGATCACAGTCATGGTGATTGTCATGATCAGAAAGACACGAGTTAAGAGTGAGCATTAGCCCTGGTCGGTGTGGCTCAGTAGATTGAGCACCAGCCTGGGAACCAAAGGGTCACCGGTTCAATACTTTAAAGATATGCAGCAAGCATTTGCAGCCTGAACTCAGAGTGAGAGAGCTTTAGCATGAGCAAGTCACAAAGCAGCCTAGGTATAATACAAGCCTGATTTCCCATGGGAGAACTTCTTCACGGCGTGGTCCTGCATGCCAACTTGCTCCCTACCGGTTTTCCATGTGGGTGCTGAGCTACATTTCCATGCCTTGCAAAGCGGTTCCCTATAGTCTAGGGCACATGCCTGGGTTGTGGGCCAGGTCCCCGGTGGGGGATGTGCAAGAGGCAACCACACATTGATGTTTCTTTCCCTTTCTTTCCCCCTCCCTTCCTCTCTCTAAAAAATTAAAATAAATAAAATCTTTAAGAAAAAAAAGAGTTAGCATCACAGTGAAGTTTAGGTATATAACAGAAGTAGCACCAGAATGAGTGTGAGTCAAGATGAGTGTGCATATATACCTCAGGGTCAGAGTCATGGTCATGATCGGTGTCTAGGTAAAACTTAGGATCAGAGTCAGGATGATGGTGAGAGTGCCAGTGTGACCATCGACTAAGGGTCAGGTGACTACAGGTTCAGTGTCAGTGTGAAAGCAAGGACATGATGGGGGTCAGGGTGGGGATAGCATCAAGTAGCATGATAGTCATACTGAAGTCACAGTCAGGGTCTTTGTCAAGTTGAATGTCATGTTAGTGTAATAGCCAGGGGCATTTTGAGGGTCCAGGTCAGGGTAAATGTGTGGAAGCAGTTCAAGGTCAGGGTGAGGTTAAGAATCAATGTCAGGATTATCATCAAGGGAAAAGTCAGGGAGAGGGTCAGAGTCAGCATCCTTGTTTCAGGGTCAGGGTGAGATTTGGTCATGTACAATGTGAAGTTAAGGGTCAGGATCTAAGTCAGACATAGGGTAAGGCATGAGGGCCAAAGTCAGGTTAGTAGTGTTGGAGTGCTTATGTGTATCAGGCTCAGAGTCAACTTCAGAGTCAGTATTTTGTCAGGGTTAGTATCAGGGTCAGGTTGAAGATCAAATTCAGTTTAAATTTTGAGGGGCAGGGAATTTAGAATCAGAGTCAGAGTCATATCAGAGATCAGTCTGAGGGTGAGTCAGGTGATTATCATTGTCAGAAAGATGGTCAGTATCAGCATCAGGCTGAGGGTATGAGAGAAGGTGTCAGAACTGGGTAGGGTTGAAGCTCATACCAAGGTCAGGAGGATGAAGATAGGTTCAAGGACAGAGTGAGAATAGATTCGGAGTCCAGTTCAGGGTCAGGATCAGGTTGGTCAGGTTCAGCATGCAGTGCAGAGTAATAATCAGCTTAACGGTCAGTGTAAGGGTGGGTGCAAAGGTCTAGATCAGAGTAAAGTTGAATATCAGTATTGGTTTAGATTCAGTCTTCAGGTCCGATAAGGGTCAGGGTATGGGTAAAGTGTATAATGAAGTTGAAGGTAAGGGCCTGAGGCAGGTCGGAGTAAAGATGAGGGTCAGCACAAATGTCAGATTCTCAGTGACAAAGATCAGGTTGAGGATGAGTGTCATGGTCTGGGTTAGTCAGAAAGAGGGATATAGTGGGGTTCAGAATCTGTGTCATATTCACAACCAGGGTCACAGGAGAGGCAGATTCAGGGTAAAGGTAAGGATTGGGTTGAGGGGCAGGGGCAGTGTCAGGATGAATGTCATTGTCAGGATATCTCATTGAGAGTTAAGGTCAGGATCGGGTCCCAGTGGTGGTAGTGTCAGGATCAGCTTCAGGGTCAAAGTCAGAGTGTTGGTCAGTGTCAGGCTGATGATCACAGTGAAGCTAAAGATCAGGTTCAGAATCAGAGTCAGTGTGTAGTTAGGGCCTTAGTTAGGACTTGTCAGGGTCAATAAGAGGGTGAAGATAAAGGTCATGGTTAGGGTCAGGGACATGCCCAGAGTTAATTAGTGTCACAATTAGTGTAGGGTCACAGCGAGGATCAACTTCAGGGTTAGGGTCAGGATAAAATTCAGGTTGAGGTTCAAAGTCAGGATAAAAGTTTGGGTCAGGTAAAGTTCAGGGTCTTCAGCATTAGGATCAGCGTGAGCGTGAAAATGAGAGACAATGTCAGTGTGAAGCTCACGGTTATTGGGAGGGTAAGGGTATCTATATCACGCACAGGATAAAAGTCAAGTGAGATGAGGTGAGGGTCAGGGTGAAGTTAAATGTGAGGTTCAAATTCAGAGTCAGCCCTAGGGTCAGGGTCAATATTAGAATGAGGATAAGGGCAAGGTTATGGCTATAATATTTCACCTTCTGTTTACAATCTTATTTCAAGTATTAATTTGGCTATGTTGACAGGTACTGATGTCCAAGTAAATGAAGCATTTATGCTTCCTGCTAACTCTGGTTAATTTTTCCGCAGAAACAATAACGGATTTGGGGTACTCACTGGTCCAGTCATTTAATTTTATTATTATGAGCCATCAGATGCTGATGGTTCATATTGTATCTCTGAAAAATCAAAATATTCCAAATTTTACTTCTTTGTAGATTCAAGATCAGATGCTTGGGTAATCAGCATGTGAAAACATGCAGTGAAGTTTAACAGATTTCTGTCCTTAAAGTTTGTTTTGGAATTTTTCAATTTCATACAGCTTATGAAATGATTAGAATGAAATTTAGATGTTGAACTTCCCATTTACTACAATATGCTGATAATTAGTCATCCTCCTTTGTCTGAGCATTTACGAAATTATCAGCCTGCAGCTCCAGAGGCTGGATAGTTCCACATTTATGGGAAGTTTGCCTTCATCAGTTGAGCCCAAGTGGCTTCTGACCATTCTTTTCAGCTGCACCTTGTACAGCGTTGGAGCAAATCTAATGATTTTTAAACAGGGTTCCTTGGTCTCTCTGCTCCACCTCTACACAGTAATCAGGTCTTTTTGCAAAGGTGATGCTGTTGACCTTTGTCCCACCTCAGCAACCCTGGGTCCCCATTACTGGGCTAAGATTTTCTGGGGGGTGCAGTGGGAAGGCCCCGGCCTCCCCATAAGCCACCAATCACACTTCAGAGGTGCTGGCTTCCTGTTTCCTAAGAGGTTGCAATTGTCTTGCTGGGTCTGGAGCCACCTCACACTGTTTCCGGGCACTGAGCTAGTTCCCTTTAGACCTTGAACCAGTTTACAGAGACTCCAAAACCAAAAGACAGAGGTGGGAGTGCACAGATACGAAATGAAGGCTTGCTGGAAGCTGGGATGAGAAAACAAACCCCCTCAGCTCCAAACCTTTCCCGCTGAAGAGGCAAAATAGCAAATGGCCTGAAGAGAGCCAAGTTCCCTCCTTGGGCGTGTGCCCTGCCTCTTAGGCCTGCCCCTCCTGTCGGCCACCTCACATCCTCCCCCCCTCCCCAGGCTTGGAGGCTTTACTTAGAGATAGTACAGTCAGTGGGTCCCTCTTTCTAACAAGTTCATTTTGTTTTGTTTTGTTTTTAAAGCTCGAGAGCCTGGTTCCACCCCGGGACCCTAAAACAAGAAAGCTTAAGGTCTGGAGGTCAAAGAGAAAGCAGGTCTAGCCTGGGGAATGACAGAAGGATAGTCTGCAAGGAGGTGGGGCAGGGGAAAATCTGCCTCCAATCCTGGTATCTGGGACTAAGGAATGATGGAGCCGAAGGTGTTCTCTCCTGAAAAATAAGGGATGTATTAAGCAGCGCAGAAGATTGGAAAATTGAGGTGGGTGGACTCTTGCTTGATTCCACCTAGCACCGAATGAACAAGACTGGGAGACCTCCAATTATTGTCTTGTAGACAAGCATGTTACTGGACCACAATTTCTGGAGAACTTCTATCTCCCTCTTTTTTCAATGACCCCTGTCCCCAGCACTTTATAGTGCTTGTCTCCCTGGCCCCTCTTTTAGGCTATTTTGATACTTCCCAGTGGCTACTTTATTAAATCTCCAAGGTCCTATCTAGAAAGCAGAACTGAAGGAAAGGCACCAACTGCTTCCACAAGTCAAGGACAGACAACCAAAGGAAAGCCTGGAAGACAGCCAAACCAGTGTTAGTCTTTATTGAGGTATCAAGGTAGAGTAACACCAAGAAGGAGCAGAGCCTGAGGACTTGAAGAATACAGACGCAGGAATTAAGCATTTCTTTGAAATGCAGGCCTCAGTCTCTGGGCTAGGAGAAAAGCACTGGCTGATGTGGGTGCTCACAAGGACTTTAGGAATGCCCTGTATTTGTCCAGGAAAGGGACAGACAGATTCTTCAGCTCTTGCCGCAGTTCCTCCAGAGCCCTGTCCTGCTCTTCCTGCTCTCCTGTCACCTGCTGCCTGTAATAGTTGATGTACAAGTTTATCCAGTCATCCACCATAGTCACCATGGCTTCTTCAGAGACGACAGGTTCACTGAAGGCCTGGGGTAGAGGAAGGGAGAGAACGTGGTGAGCGATGTGAGTCAGGAATAACCCACAAACTCTGCCATCCTCTTTTCTCTGATTTGTATTGCGTGTCTCTAGTTGTTTCTATCAGCTCTCCCAGCTCCAAAGTATTCTCCCTTCTCTGCCCTCATCCACCCTTCAACATACCAGTCCTGCCTTTTGAAACAGATTACTTGGACTTACCTGCTGATTCAGCAAAGCATTAAATTCCTTCATTCCTGTGGAAATGAGGTCTTTATTAGCCTGAAGAAGAGCCATCTGCCTGTTTAGAGAAAGAAAAACTTAAGTATCCTTTTCCCTCATCTCTGGGTATTTCCCTCAATTCCCTCACTTCACTTAAAAATTCCTGGTGCCCTGCAAGGTCACCTCCCCTCCAATACCTTTCCAATCCTACCCTGCTCTGAAATCATGTGGCTCCCAGGTTTGCTCACCTTTAGGTCCAGCAGTGCTATTACGCCTCACCCACACTTTTCAGGGATGTATGTCCCTCTGTGCTAAGCTAGATGTAAGCAAGGAGTTAAGCGTCAGTCTAAGAGGAAAACGCCCTGCATCTAGGTCCTGAGGAGGAGTGATAGTCAGCCTGGGGAGTGGAAGGAGGGAGAGGCTTCCCTGAAGTGAGAAAGATAGCAAGGCCACGAAAACAGATAAGTGGAGAGGCCTGGGAAACCAAACCAGGGCCAGATCCTTGCCCTCTTCCCCACACCACAGTATCGAGGTTCCGAATGCTCACAAAACTAAGATTAACTGAGTTTACCAGTTCATAGATGATATATTATTAGCAGCTTACATTATTTTTACCATTGAAGCCAGGTACTGTTTCAAGCATCTGTTAAGGTATTTATCCTTATAAAAAATCCTATTAGGCAGCTACTAGTTATGTCACAATTTGCAGATGAGCCATCTGTAAGCTATGGGGACTGAACTCTATCTACTAGGCTGTGCTCTGCAAGAATGGAGATGCAGAAGTCTTGTACTCTAACATAGTACTAGGTACTCAACTAAGTAGAAACACTCTTTTTCTTCTTTTAAATATTTTCCTAATGTTTTCCAGTTTTAGATATTTTTCAAATTTCAAAACACGACACTAATTGAGATGAGTGAAACATAACAAAAAATGTACCCTGAAAAAGGTGATTGTTTTTGTTCCCTTCCCCCACAAAGTAACCAGCATTAAAGATGTACGTATTTCCTGTCACATCTTTCTGCATTCAAAAACCAACATTCAAAGTTCACAGTACCTATACACTCATAGATACCTGTTGATTTTTTTCATTTATAGAATTTTCTTAACATACAGCAGAATTGACCACTTTTTGGTGTATAATTTATTAATTTTAATACATAAATTCATGTAACCACTACCACAATCAGGATATAGAACATTTCCATCACCCCCAGAAGATTCCTTCCTGCTCTCCCTTTGTAGTCACCTCCAGTCCCCTCACTCAACCCTACCAAGCATTGACCTGTTCTCCACCACAACGGTTCCACGTTTGGAGGATATCCTACAATGGAATCATATAGCACGTAACCTTTAGGACTGGCTTTCACGCAGAACAACACCTTCAGGATTCATCCAAGTTGTTGCAAGTAGCAGTGAGCATTCCTTCTCACTGCTGAGTGTGCATCCCGTGGACACTCCTGTTTGTCATTCACCCACTGATGGACAACTGGATTGATCACAGTTTGGGGCAAGCATGACAGAGCTGCTATAAATATTCGTGTGCAGATTTTTGTGTGAATGTGTTTTCATTGATCTAGGGTAGAAACTATTTGTTGCCATTATGAGAAATAATTGCAATACAACCTGACAAAGCTTTTTAAAGGGATAATTTGACAATACTCGTTCACATTAAAATATACATGCCTTTCAACCCAATGATGCTGCTTTGGCCTCTATTTTTAAAAAATGTTGAAAAAAATTAAAATAAAGAATGTTCATTATTAATGAACAAAAAGGCCTGTACAAGGAATTTACTAAGCCAGTCTGTAATAATGAAAAGGCAGAATCAACCTGAAGGTCCATTAATATGGGAGTCTAAAGAAATTTTGGCACATTTATACAAAGGCATGACATGCATCTATTAAAATAAATAAGCCTTGATTGGTGTTGCTCAGTTAGTGAAGCACCATCCTGCAAAGCAAAAGGTCAGGGCGCACGCCTGGGTTGTAGGTTCAGTCCCCAGTCAGGGCATGTAAAAGAAGCAACCAATTGGTGTTACTCACATTGATGTTTCTCTCCCTCTTTCTCTCTGTCTCTTCCCCTCTCTCTTAAAAAAAAAAAAAGGAAGCCCTGGCAGGCATGTGGTGTGGCTCAGTGGATTGAGCACTGGCCTGTGAACCAGAAGGTCACCACTTCAATTCCCAGTCAGTGCACATGCCTCAGTTGTGGACTGGATGCCCAGTTCAAGGTGTGCAAGAGGCAACCACACACTGATGTTTCTCTTCCTCTCTTTCTCCATTCCTTCCTGTGTCTCTAAAAATAAATACATAGAGTCTTTTTAAAAATTAAATTAAATTCACCCCAGCTGGTGTGGCTCAGTGGATTGAGCACTGGCCTGCCAACCAAGGGGTCACTGGTTAGATTCCCAGTCAGGGCACGTGCCTGGGTTTCCAGCCGGGTCCCCAGTAGGGGGCGTGTGAGAGGCAACCATACATTGATGTTTCTCTCCCTCTCTTTCTCCCTCCCTTCCCCTCTGTCTAAAAATAAATAAAATCTTTTTAAAAAAAATTTAAAAATTTTAATTTAAAAATAATATCATAAAATAAATGGAGTAGATACATAGGTGTAGGTGCTGATATGAAAATATCTCTAAGACAATGAATGTTAAATGAACTATAGTTAGAGTGTTACAGGAAATCGAAACGACCAGACACCGGAGGGGTTAAGAGCATGATCCTTTATTCACGCGTGGTCCCAGAGGAGTCCCACTCTAAATTCTGGGCCCTGAACAAAGGGGTTACAGGGCTTATATACTTTATCTCTACGTGGCTACATGGCAGAAGCGAAATGCAGAGGAATGCAGGGGTTAATTCAGATTTCTTCATTTGGTTAGTCAGCACTCTATGTTTTGACTGGAGCGGGCCAGACCATTAGCACCTTATCTCCTGGCTGGCTCTCCTTGGCTGGCCTTGCCATTTACACTAGGGGAGGGGACCCTGTGCTCTGGCCTTGCTGTTTGAACTGGGGGAAGGGGGACCCTGTGCTAAGGCCTACTGGGTTTAAGTCATTTTTCTATATCAAGAGCAGGCTATCCCAAGCAGCAAGTATGAGGGTATGAGAATGGAGATTCAGTATAAAACTTTCTTTCTTGCTCTCTCTGTGTAGAATGGCAAACTATTTATTTCTTGGGATTGACTGGCATTTGTTGGGAGATAAATGTCAAGGGAGAATTTGATCTTATCTCTCCGTATTATTATCTGAATTATCTTATAGCACAGATATATTCTTCTATTAATTTTTTTGTAATTCCTAAAAAAAAAAAGAGGAAAAATAGTATAGTTCTAAAACCATTAGCCTCAGATATAAACCCTGCCTCTGGTAACCACAAGAGCAGCAGCTGCTCACTAAATATTTGTTGAATGAATAAATGAATGAATGCTTTTGCCATTTTTAGTTTTGTAAATTCGAACTGACTTCACATATAGAAGCCTCAATTAAGTCTGTAAAGGATGAATAAAATAAAACCTACCTTACAAAGGCTATTTAGAAAACAAATTTATTCAGTCCACAAAGAGTATCTTGTACCCACCTCGTGCAGATACTGGTACAAGGCCCTGGGAATATATCAGTTCGAAAGACAGCATTCCTGCCCTCCTGGAGCTTCTGTTCTAGCTGGGGAAGTAAGAGGGCGAATGATGAGCAACAAAGTCTGAGAGGTAGGCAGGAGAAATAACAGGTGTTGGAGAAGATGTAAAGAAAAAGGAACTCTAATATACTGCTAGCAGAAATGTGAACTGGCATAGCCACTATAGAAAACAGTGTGGAGATTCCTCAGAAAATTACGAATAGAGCTAGTCTTCCTAATGACTCAGCAATCCCTCTTCTGGGTATCTACCCACCCAAATTTAAAACATGTATCTGTATAAACATGTGTATCCTTATGTTCACTACAGAGTTATTCACAGTAGCCAGACATGGAAACAACCAAAGTGTCCTTTGATAGATGACTATATAAGAAGATATGGTACATATAAACAGTGGAATACTACTCAGCTATAAGAAAGGATGAAATACTGCCATCTGTGACAACATGGGTGGATCCTGAGAGTATCTTGCTAAGTGAAATAAGTCAGACAGAAAAGGAGAAGAACCATATGATTTTGATACACAGAGATGCGATCAGATTACTGGGGAGGAGCAGGGAGGGACTATAGGAGGAGGCAATGGTAAACAGTCTAGGGCAGGATTGGCTGAGAAGCTGAATGCCTCCAGAGTGCATGGAAGTATAAGCTAACAGATTTGAAATAAAGAAGGGCTCTCGGGCTCTTGGACTGGCAGTCTCTGGCTCTTGGGCTTGCTCACTGGCTCTTTCTTCCTCAAGGATGCCTACATGATTGTGCTGCAGCTGCCTGTGTTTCCAAACAGATGGTATTTTGGATGGGAAGGAACTCCTAGCACAGCCCAGCATCGGGCTAGCCTGGCAGCAGAGGGAGGCAGGGTTATTCTCCTTTGGGTGTTGTCGAGGGGACGAGCTCTGAGGCAGAAGCCTGCCATTCTTTCAAAATTGCGTGGCTTTTGTGTCCTATGTTGTTTTCATTTGTAAACTGACCCTGTAGAAATTAAAACTAAAAAGGCATGCTAGGAGAACTCAGTTAAGAGTTTGGCATTAATTGATAGGCTTAAGTGATTAAAGCTGTAGCTAAGGAGCATTTAGCCTTAATTGATAGGCTTATGAGACTAATGCATGTGGGAAGCTGTTATTCTTAAATTGTGAAGCTTTTGAATAAAGAATTCTTTCCTTTATCACCAAACCTTTGCCTCTGGAATTTTGCCTAGAGGGTGGCAGGAGGCAGCAGGATTCCAACTGTGTTCAGTAACAATTTCACTGTTGTGGGATATAAAACAGAAAACAACCAAAGAACAAACAAAATAAATGAACTCATAGACACAGATAACAGTGTGGTGGTTACCAGAGGGGAAGAGGGATGCAGGGAGGATTAGTAGGGAAAAGGTGTCACCAAATACGTGGTGACAGCAGGAAACGAGTCTTTGGGTGGTGAGCGCACAATGCAAAATACGGATGACATGTTATAGAATTGTACACTTGAAACTCATATGAGGTTATTAGCTAGTATCATTCCAATACATTCAATTAAAAAAAAAAAAGAATAACCACTGAAAGATTTGGAGGAGAATGTTGCAAACTTCTTCCGTAAAAGTAGTAGGTAGCCCCTGAAGGGTTTCAAGCAGGGGGATTTTAAGCTGTGTGAAGAGTGGGCTGTAATGGGTGTTGACCATGTGGGGGTTCAGAACCAGTCACCCCAAGGTGTGCTTCTGTGGTATGCAGTTTGTTTTAATCTAGAGGCAACCAAAACACTGTGGGCTCAAGAGGAACTTCTGCCCCAATTTAACTACCAAGTAGGGGTCCTGCCCACAATAAGAGATCATCAGAGATCACATTTTTAACCCATCTGTAGGGCCAGGGACCTCTGATTACTAAACGTCTGTCCTTCTCACCATCCTTCAGTAACCCTCTGAGGCCCTTACCTAATCCTTACTCAGAATGTCACAGTAGTACATAGTGGATGAAAAGGGTGCTGTAATAAATCATAAATTCCTAACTGGGCAGGTCATAGTGGGTAAAGAACCATGGAAGTTCTTCAGTGAAAATTTAGGCAAACCTTGCCCATCGTTATCGTGCATCTAGGTTAACGCACCTTGGACATGCTAGACAACCTTGTAAGGTTACTCTCCGTCACTGGACTTGTCAGTTTTATCACCGAACCCCCTTTTTTTGTCCACAATAGCATGTACTATGTGCCAAACATAGTTTAAGAACTTCACACTCATATGGACGAAAAAGGGGTTCTACTGAAAGTAACCTCACCGGGTGATCTGATCATAAATTCCTTAACTGGGCAGGTCATGGTGGGGGGTGACACTGCAGGCATTTTAACTGGTATATCTTTGCCTTAAGCAGGCCCTGTCCATTTTTTCTGTACATCTAGGTTAACACACCTTTGAAATGAGTCCTTTGTCCTGTACTCCAACTCCTGCATGGCTTTCTCCCACCTTCGTGTCATTTTCCTATGTTCCTTCCTTTTTTTTAATTTTGAGAGTATGTTTATTAGATCTGGGGACAGCGAAGCAAGGAAGGGCTTCAGACAGAAG
>PVKM010020685.1:0-23212 GCA_004027735.1 Carollia perspicillata
TTTATAAAGAATTTATAAAACTCAACACCTAAAAAACACATAACCCAATTTAAAAGTGGGCAGAGGAACTGAATAAACACTTATCCAAGAGGACATACAGATGGCCAACAATCATATAAAAAGATGCTCAACATCACTAATTATCAGAGAAATACAAATTAAAACCACAATGAGATATCACTTCATATCTATCAGAATGGCTATCATAAGTAAATCGACAAACAACGCGTGCTGGTGAGGATGTGGAGAAAGGAGAATGCTTTTGCACTCTTGATGGAATGCAGATCAGTGAAACCACTGTGGAAAAGAATATGGAGATACCTCAAAGTATTAAAAATGGATCTGCCTTTTGACCCAGTGATGCCACTTCTGGGAATATATCTGAAGGAATCTAAAACACTAATTTGAAAGAACATAAGCACCCTTATGTTCATTGCAGCATAGTTTACATCACCAAGGTATGGAAGCAGCCCAAGTGTTCATCAGTAGGTGAATGGATAAAATAACTATGGGACATTTACACAATGGAATACTACTTGGCTATAAAAAAGAAGAAAATTTCACCCTTTGCAACAGTATGGATGTACCTGGAGAACATTATGCTAGGTGAAATAAACCAGTCAAAGAAAGACAAATGCCATATGATTTCCCTCATACATGGAATCTAATGAACGAACTGAACTAATAAGGAAAATGGGGAAAGACTCATAGATGGAGATCAGGATGACAGCTGGGAGTGAGAAAATTAAGGGGTTAAGGGTTGAGCAAAAAAGGAAAAGGACTCATGGACATGAAGAATAGTATGGTGATTGCTGGGAGGAGGGTAGTGTAAGGGGACTAAAGGGTAATGGAAAAATACAATAAAGATTAAATTAACAAAAGAAAATAAAAACCTCATGGTTTTAAAAAATAAAAATGCAACAACAAAGTATGTCTCTTTAAGCAAAAAATAAGGATATTGCCATGGAAATTGGGAGAATGTAGATATGTTTATTTCAAATATTTAAATTGGGTTTTGAAAACAAGTTAAGATTGAATAGAAATGGGCAGTGAGTCCTGGCTGCCTGAAAATACAATATATGTGTCAGATTTGGGAAAAAGCAACACATACAGAATTTGTACAAAGCAGAGACAGGATATTAGACTCTAAGAAGCTTTGGCACAAGATTGTGGTGTACCTTAAATTCTGGATCATAATTTCAACTATTTTGATTTGGGCAATTAAAAAGAAAAGATTTTTAAGCTAAGGACTGAAATGATCAGAGTTGTATCTATGGGAACATTGAACCATTGGTGGCAGGGCTAACAAAGAACTGGTATGTTCACCAAGCTTTCACAATGAACAGATGAGCCGACTCTTCCATTAGATAAATACCAAAATGAAACACATTATTACTTAATGTTTGTATTTTTTCTGTAAATATTGATGAGTGCTTTAAAAGATTCACTTTGTTTATCTGTCTAATAGTGAATTAGATGGATCTTGACCCCAGTTCCAAACTTCATATATGAGTACAAAGTGACAAAGTGTTTATTGGAACCCAAAAGCAGAGTAGCAGAACTTGTTAAGGAAGAATTTGAAATACTGTCTGTGAAATCATTGCTAAATTTTGAACCAAATGTCATAAGCAGATTTAGAACTGTCTCTTCCTGACTTGGTCAAAACTGCCACAGTATGAATTTCAGCTAATGAAATGAACATCCCACCATATGCCAAAGCAGCAAAGTTTTGCTGCTGGTACAGGCACTCACTGTTCAGTGGAATGGGCTTCCTTTTGCTCTGTCCATGTGCTGATCACCTGGTGGTCATCTCCCACTGCCTTATCCATCTGGTGGCCACTTGCTGGTGCCCTTCTATTGCACCATGCACCTGCTAGGACTGTTCTTCCCAAAATGCAGTTCACCTCATCATTACCAGGCAAATTATAAATTAAGTATTTATTTTTATCTTATTAATAGGGCCAAAATAAGTTTAAATATTGACCAAGTAGGTCATACAAACAGTTCCATTAAAGAAAGGGTTGATCACAGTGTAACTGCAAAATGCTCAACAAAAAACATAAATAAAGCAAAGAAAGTACCTATTACATTTAAAAACTCACACTTCTTTGTTCTTATACTCTAAATAGGCACTCCACGTACTCTGTACAAGTTATAGGGGATTGCTCTGACTTATTGTGGCTACCAAAATCTTTATTCTTAATATATCCCTGTTTAGTAGGATGATTACATTGATCTGAAAATTACCCCTCCCTGGGTCAGATACTTGTTTGAGGGGGTATGGAGGTGGGAGAAATAGAGAGAAGACAATGTGCTTCAGTTCTGAATTTGCTCTTAGTGAAGTAAAAGTGATAATGGGATGATGCAGTGGAATGAACTGAATAATAGACTTTAAAAAAATAACTACAACTTACAAAGTATCTGTAAAAACCTTGCTCAGATATATAGTTCTAAAGGACTTACAACATTCTTCTCAGATAACTCTGCATTATTAATTTTGTAAGGTATTAAAAGGTATCTTAGAAGTTTAAAACAGGAAATTTCCCTACCTACAAATAGCAAGTACTTCAAGCCCTGAAATAATTAGTTAAAAGAAATGATAAATAATGCTAAAGAAAAAGATATGATTTGCAATTCTGTGACACATTTAGGAATTCTTTACTTTTAAGTATTTATAATTTTACAGTTCTTAAAATATTTTAAAACAATTTATTTCACAACATATTTTTTCTCTAAAGAAATCACTCCTGATTACAGTGGCCTTGTAATATAGCTGGTTATCAGGTATTGTGATCCTTTCTACTTGGTTCTTTTGTTTCAAAATTCCTGTGGCTATTTGGGGTAATTTATTTGTTCATAGAAATTTTTGAAAGGTTTGTTCTTTATCTGTGAAATATTCATTGATATTAAAATAGAGATTTCATTGAATCCATAAATTGCTTTGGGCCATATGGATATTTTGATCACGTTAATTCTTCCAATCTGTGAACATGATATATTCTTCCATGGAACTGGAGAGCGTTAATGTTAAGTGAAATAAGCCAAGCAATAGAAGACAAATACCATATGATCTCACCTATAAGTAGAACCTAATCAACAAAACAAACAAGCAAGCAAAATATAACCAGAGGCATTGAAATAAAGAACAAACTGACAGTAATCAGAGGAGAGGGAGGAAGGGGATATCAGGGGAAAAAAGGGGAAGGGTTGTCAATAAAGGACCCACGGACAAAGCCAAAGGGGGATAGAATTGAGGGTGAGAGGTGGGGGTGGGTGGGGAGAAAATGGAGACAACTGTACTTGAACAACAATAAAATGATTTTTCAAAAAAAAAAAAGAAATCACTTCTGAAAATGGTAATTTGTGTGAACAGAATTTATATCATCTTAAACATGTTAATTCATTTTAAAAATTTAAACCAGAAAGAAATAACCTATTCTGAGAGAAAGGACTGAATTAGTTATTTCTTAAAAGGGCTAAGAAAACATGTATTTAAACATTGTTCTAAAACATGAACAAAAGATAAGTTTTGTGTATGTGGGGATGGTATCAACTTTGTGCTTCCTGATGTGGAACATATATCCACAATATCTCTATCATAGCCAAAATTGTCATTTGTTCTGGTGTCACATTTCTGATAAATACTGGTAATGAAACTTTCATTATTTTGATATTTTGTTTTATAATTTAAAATAAAATTGAGATTAATTTATGATAGCCTACTATTTAGCATCCATTATCTAATATAACAACTTCACAAATAATCATGTTAATATCAGTTAAATTACAATCTATAGTCACTCAACTGTTCATTTTTGAAAGTACTTATTATAATATAGCTTCTAAAAATGCAGGTATAACAGACTAGATATTTCAGTTTGCTTTGAAATTGTTTCATTTGCCAAGCAAACACATTTAAAGAATACAATACATATTTACATGCTTGTGTATCTGTGTCTTTCTAGAGTTTTATTTTCATTCATTTAACCACCCTAGCCTTCTATGTCTAGATACTGAATAAAAAGGATATTTAAATATGCTCAGTACTAAGTATGTAGACACTATAAATAGATAGCTGCAGAACTGCCTGCCAGGGAGTTATGCTTGTTTGAACAACATTCTGATGTTTTTCTTTTCATCTAGGTCTGAGGTGTTACTGGTTCAATTAAATCACCTGGAGTGTATATACATGTAAATTTGACTTGAGGGAAAAAAAACAGTAAAAGTGAAGAAGCAATAAACCCACATTGAGGCTTAATTTGCATATCACTTTGATAATAGTTACCATTGTACCCATACTGTATACCTTCATAGATATATATTTATGCAGAAGTATGAAATCACAAACACCACACAAGTATATATTCAAGATAATATTGTCATTAACTTCCAATACTGACCATATGAATTACATTGGAGATACAGCATTTAGCACATGCTCCAAATTTAGGTATCTGTCCTCTCTCATTGCCCCAAGTACTATTTTTATTTGACTCAGTTTGACACTTGGCTTTTTCCAGTAAGTTATTTTGTGTATAACATTCATAAAAATAAGATTTTCTCATTTTTCTCACATGTAGCCATATGTACATTCTCGTTCCATCATTTGTGTTGGTTTTCTTTCTTTTTTCTCCACCCCCACACCCCATTGTCTTTGTCCATGGGTCCTTTATACATATTCCTTGATGACCCTTCCCCTTCTTTCCCCAGTTACCACTCTCCCTCCTTTCCTCTCAGTGCTGTCAGCTTGTTTTTTTATTTCATGTCTCTGGTTTTATGTTGCTCACTTTTTTGTTATGTTGAATAGGTTCCACTTATAGGTGAGATCATATGGTATTTGTCTTCCATTGTCTGGCTTATTTAACTTAGCATAATGCTCTCAAGTTCCATTCATGTTGTTGCAAAGTGTACAAGCTCCTTCTTTCTTTCTGCTGTGTAATATTTCATTGTGTAAATTTACCACAGTTTTTTATCTACTCATTTACTGATTGGTACTTAGGCTGTTTCCAGCACTTGGATATTGTAAATTATGCTGCTATGAACATTGGGGTGCATAGGCTTTTTAGAATTGGTATTTCAGAGTTCCTAGGGTATAATCCCAGCAGTGGAGTTGCCAGGTCAAAAGGCAGTTTCATTTTTAGTTTTTGAGGAAATCCCATACTGTTTTCCACAGTGGCTGCACCAATTTGCATTCCCATCAACAGTGTACTAGAATTCCATTTTTTTCCACAACCTTGCCAACACTTGTTTGTTGATTTGGTTATGATGGCCATTCTGACTGGTGTGAAGTGGTATCTCATTGTGGTTTTAATTTAGATCTATCTGATGGCTAGTGATGCTCAGCATCCTTTCATATGACTCTGGGCTCTCTGTATGTTCTCCTTGGGGAAGTGTCTGTCCAAGTTCTTTGCCCATTTTTAAATTGGATTATTTGTCTTCCTGGTGTGGAGTTGTATGAGTTCTTCATATAGTTTGGAGATCAATCCCTTGTCTGAGGTATCATTGCCAAATATATTTTCTGATACGGTTGGTTCCCTTTTCATTTTGCTGATGTTTTCTTTAACTGTGTAGAAGTTTCTTATTTTGATATAGTCCTATTTGTTTATTCTTTCCTTTTTATACCTTGTCCTATGAGATGTATAGGTGCAAATATTCCTGCACGGTTTACCTGAAATTTCCCTGCCTATGTTTTCCTCTAGGGCTTTTATGGTGTCATGACTTATATTTAAGTCTTTTATCCACCTTGAATTTATTTTTGTGTATGGTATAAGTTGGTGGTTGAGTTTCACTTTTTGCATGTAGCTGTCCAGATCTCCAAATACTATTTGTTTAAGAGGCTTATTTTTATTCCATTGTATGCTTCTGCCTGCTATGTCAAATATTAATTGATTGTAGAGACTTGGGTTTATTTCTGGGCTCTCCATTCTGTTCCATTGATCTATATGTCTGTCTTATGCCAGTACCAGAGTGTTTTGATTACTGTGGCCCTTTAATATAGTTTAATATCAGGTATTGTGATCCCTCCTACTTTGTTATTCTTTCTCAAAATTGCTGCAGCTATTCAGGGTCATTTATGGTTCCATATAAATTTTTGAAATTTTTGTTCTCTATCTATGAAATATGTCATTGATATTTTAATAAGGATTGTGTTGAATCTATAAATTACTTTGGGTAGTATGGACATTCTGATGATGTTAATTCTTCCAATTCATGAACATGATACGTGCTTCCATTTTTTTTTGTGTGTCTTTCTTAATTTCTTTCTTCAGTGTTGTGTAGTTTTCTGAGTACAGGTCTTTTACCTCTTTGGTTAGGTTTATTCCTAGGTACTTTATTTTTCTTGTTGCTATAATAAATGAGATTTTTTTCCTCACTTCTGTTTCTGAAATTATGTGTATCTTTAATAGTTTGCAAATTTACCTAGTAATTTTTGTTTTGTTTTTCCTTTTCATTGATTTTTATGTTTGTCTTTATTATTTTATTCCTCTCAGTTTTTTAGGTTTGATTTGTTGTTTCTATTTTTTTGAATTGGTAAAACTTATTTTTGTTTTCAATGAAATAATTTAGGCTATCTATTTGCATCTGAATACAATTTTGACAAAATGCCTATATTACCTTTTTATTATTTTCTGTAATCATATATTTGTTTTCTGTAATATACATATTTTTAAATGTTGAAATTGAGTTGAACTTTCAAAATTTTCTATTTAGTAATCTAATTAATAATTAAATCAGAAACAATGTTTTTTACTATTCTATTTTTGGAATGTAAATATATGTTCCTTGAGAGTTATTATTTGATCTTTTTGGATGTGTTTTATGGATACCTGAAAACATATTTTAGAGTGTATTGTTTGATATTTATCTGTTTTTGCAAATTTTCTGATTATGTCTTTACTTTTTGGTCTATTTTTTCTATAAAAGAATGAAAGAGATTATTAAATTTCACAAAAAATTTATTTTTACTTACTCTCTCAAGATATATTTCTTGAGTTAATGAATCAGCCATTCTCCTAATTCTAAAAACAGAGTAGTGAGCAAAACTGTGTTTATAAAGCTAATAATCTAGTGCAAAAGTAGACAAAGAAATGAACTTTCCAACTACTTTCTGCTTAGAGTTGGCCAATGGAAAGGTAGATTAGAGGGCAGAAGGAAGACTGGAGGTTCA
Source organism: Carollia perspicillata (assembly GCA_004027735.1). Lineage (NCBI taxonomy): Eukaryota > Metazoa > Chordata > Mammalia > Chiroptera > Phyllostomidae > Carollia > Carollia perspicillata. The sequence continues at coordinate 7,169 of PVKM010020685.1, forward strand.
GAGGATGAGAGACACTAGGGTATTTCTCCTCCTCTCTTTTATCGGGCGCTACTCCAGTGGAGGCAGCATTTTCTTCATGTTTCCAGCCTGATCAGTAATTCCATCAAGGTTCTAACTTCTGCCAGAAGGCCTGAGCTGCTAGGTACATTGATACAGCTTTTTCTATTTATCCCTCCAAACTTCAGGGTTGTAGTGGCTTCCTGTAGTTTTAAATTTTGAGGTTGCTTTACATTTCCTGTTTGTACTTTCCATTTGTCTAATAACTTTGAAATGATTTTTATATAAAATAAGCACAAGATTTTTAACTCAATGTTTGGAATGTGAGATAAATTTATAGCCAGCTCTTTAACTTTATCTTCATTTCAAGTAACATAAGTGTACAATTAGAGAAAGTTCTTCATTTGCTTATTGGGTTAGGATAATATATTCTACCCAAATAATTTTATTTGCAGTACTAAATATGTATATTTACATGTTCATGGACTCCTTGTGTGCTAATTATATTTCATTGACATGAATAATCTGTAAATCTGCTTTTAGTTAGCCTCCGCTGCTAAGTGAATTTATTCATTGTCTGAGGATACCAAGTTACATTCTTTTCAGATGTAATGTACAGGATACACAATTAAAACTGCTAACCAGTAGGGTATTTGTCATTTTTCAATATCATGATTCTGAGTGCCATGTAGTTCAGGATTTTTTTTCATTGCTTAGCTCTGAATTTCCTTAATAATGGCTTGTCCCTTAAGTGATGGTTATCAATAAATGGTGGTTATAGTTTTAGAAGTCACATTTTAAGCAAATACACAAACAAAACCCAACAAAGTAAGGCAAGTATTTCTTCTCAAAAGATAACATTCCAAAAGATAATCTTTGGAAGCCAAATGTATCTGCCTCCAATCACAGCATCCTCCCAGAATAGAATCCATGTCCTCCATGCTTCTTCACAAAATGAACTTCTGATCCAGCATCTGAAGCAGTTGTACTAAATGCAATGCTCATGAAATGTGCTTATGATGTGTTACAAGAGGTTGGCAAATGCACGATTGGAATTTTTAGGCTGTATATTATAAGGAGTGTTCTTCCAAATAACATGGGAGATTACCTGAAAAAAGGAAAAAGATTTAAAATGTAGAATGTTAAAAAGTATTACAAATATCTGGTACATTGAGACTGAGAAAATAATCTGAATGAAAGACATACAGAGTGTCTAAAAAAGAATAGTGGTATTCAAGATCAATAAAATTATGGCAATCTCTCTAAAATCCTTGTTAATTACCAGCTCAGATAAAATGCTAGGAGACAGATTAGATTTTATAATACTAGCCATTCAATTACATTTCTTTTGCTTATCAATTTGGAATGTGACCTACTATTTGGGCTTTTAATTTTTTAAAAATGTGTTTCATATGCACAATGTAAGGCTATAAACCAATCTTAATTGGTTGTATTATTTTTATTCTGCCATCCAATCATTAAACATCATTTTTAAATGTCAATTCTTAATAATATTACATTGTGAAAAATAATATGATATGAAATAAAAATCAATAATTCTTACTGATGGCAGATTAGTAGACAGATGGTCACAAGGCCAGTTTTTAGTTATCTGATCTATTCATTTAGTACATGGTCACACTTTTGTCCAAATATATCAATATTCTAATAAGATACAAATATGAAATAAAAATTTTATAACACATATTTTTCTTGCTAATGAATAAGTTTCCAATGGGACTTGTAAAAGGTGCAAAATACCCCCCCAAAAACATTCCAATATTAAGGGGAAAATGAATAATAAAAAAGTTCAGTTTTCCTACTTTGCTACCAATAATTTACTAAATCTACAATTTGTCTCAACTCTGCTAATTCCAGTTCTAGTGATGTTATTAAAATTCTATAGAATTAATGTTTAAGTGACCTCAGTGTTTTCTTAGATTATGCTGTATATTTTTAGGTATTCACTTAATTTAAAAATGTTTTATTTATTTACTTTTAGAGAGAGGGGAAGGGAGAAATAAAGAGAAGGAGAGAAACATTGATCAGTTGCCTTTCGCATGCCTCCAACTGGGGACCTGGCCTGAAACCCAGGCATGGGCTGTGAATGGGAATGGAACAAGTAACCTTTTGACTTGCAGGGCAATACCCAATTCACTGAGATACCCTAGTCAGGGCTTCACTTAATTTTCTTCAATATTTTTATACACAGTAGCAGGGTTGATTGGACATTATTTGAGGGGAAGCTATTTCTACTGAGGCAGTAAACATGGCCACTATGCTAAACAGTATTTTCTCATGCCCTGCGGGGATGTCTAACCTGCAGCCAAGGAAGGCTATGAATGGGGCCCAACACAAAATTGTAAATTCATTAAAAAAATTTTTTTTTGCTCATCAGTTTTTGTTACTGTTTGTGTATTTAATGTATGGTCCCAGACTACTCTTACTCTTTCAGTGTGGCCCTGATACATGAAAAGTTTGGACACTCCTGCCATTAAATATATTGCCACTTGCCCATGTTTTTATATGGTCAGATCTTTTCCTTCTAATTGCTAGTAAAAAATAATGCAAATAAAGCAACCAGGTGAAAAAAACATTCCTTAGTTATGTAAGAATGTCTGTTTTCCAGTGTATCAACTTTAATCAGTGGTAGTATTTAAAGATCCCCTAAGAATTTTACTATATTTTGCCACCATGTATAATGTGCACTTTTTGCCCAAATTTTTGAGGGAAAAATAAGGACGTGCATTATACATGGGTATAAAGCTCACATACCCTGGGTATAATAACAGGCATAATAATCCCATGTATAACTCACACAATATGTGGGTGTGCACTAGACACAGCAACATATGGTACTTTGCTGCTGAAACTTTACACAAATAATCCTTTTTGTGTAAACACTTAGTAAGACTTTATGTTCTATGTAGAGGACATTGATTTGGTCAATGCACATATTTATGTATTGTCCTAATGACCTCTGAGTGATGGATTCTGCTTAACTTTTCCAAGATAACTATATCCCTATGTTCATGTAATGCCATCTGTGATGGTCACCTGGGCTCATTCTCCAAAAACTAATTTTATTTAAACTAATTAGGAAAGAGATGAAAATAATACTTTTTATTTAATTCTTTCAATTCCTTACAGAAATACATTACTTTTCTCCTTTTTAGTGAAGATCTCTTCAGAAATCAGTGTTGTAGAGTAAAATAACTTTCATTGGGAGTTGTGACATGAGAGTGGTTATCCTGAAAAACTTCTTAGTATTTAGATTTAGGATCTTAAATGTTCAGAATAGTGAATCAGTGAATGAAGATAATAAGGATACTAGAAAGAGAAGAATTTGGGGGAATTAAACTAAAAGTTTCAATCCAAAGGTTTTTTTCTGTTATATTATTTAAGAATATTTAGGCATAAGCTTCTAATCTATGAACTTGGTTATTTCATTTAATACTTCCCTGTGCCCAGAAAAATAGATGATCAGAATATGTATGCCAAATTGAATGATGATCTAAACTAGTGATAACAACATTTTTAAAACCCTAGTAACTAAGACCTTTCTCTTAATAAAATATAAAATATTGGGATATGAAAATATATTAAGCAACACCCCCAGGAATTTCAGGGTTTCATACACAGTTTAATTCTATTTCATTTTATAACCCTTCGCAGGTTGAGTGGTTGGTGGCTCTCCTCCAAGACCCTACTCAAAATGGTCCAGTAACTTCCCATCATAAATACTTGACCATTAGGGTCATGGTGGAATGGCAAGAGTAGAGTTAATAATGCAGTTCGTTAATTGCCATCTATAGAAGTAATGTATGTCACATGTTATGTTATTAAAGCAAGGATTGATTATATATTTGATTTCCTACTAGCCTGGATCTTTATGTAGATGGGTCTACATTATTGTATTCCCAATGGGTATCACAGCGTCTGCTACATAGTAGGCTTTAATCACATTTGATAACTAAAGAAATCAATAAAAAATTGAAGATTATGCAATGGATTTTAATCCTAAGGGAAATTTTTTGAAAGAAGTAAGCATGGTCTTAAATTAAGTATTAGAGAAGATATGATTTGTATTCTCAATTGTTTCTAGGGCATCTTCATTAAAAACTCTGAAACTAATAATCATGCACAATCAGTATTTAGGGACTTAAGAAAAAGAAGAAAAGTAAAAGGAAAAGGAAGTGATTTTGAGGTATAATAGATAGGGTAAATATGTTTAATAAAATAATAGATTTTTAGTTGGAAGAAATCTTAAAAATATAATTTAGATAAAAGGAAAATTTGATTCAGAAATATTCAGTGACTTCTTGAAGACATATGAGAAGTTAGTGGTAGAACGAAACAAAAAAGGGTGATTCTTAATTCTCTAAATTTTTCATTCTCTAGACTTTATTGATTCAAATCTGGTGTTCACACCCTGATTGGTGTGAACCACAAACCATCGTCCTTGTGGGACAAACCATCGTCCCACAAACCACAAGGGTGCTGGTTTGATTCTCCGTTAGGGCACATGCCTGGGTTGCAATCCAGGTCACCAGTTGATGATATGAGACAAGCAACTAATAGATAGATGTTTCTCTCACACATCATGTTTCCCTCCCTCTATTTCTCCCTTCCTTCTTCTTTCTCTAAAAGTAATAAATAAAATCTTTAAAAATAATCCAGGGCTCACTGCCATTATCCTAAGCTGATGCAGGCTCAGTTTGTAGCTCATCTCCTGAATATTTTGAGAAAGGAAATTACTTTAAAATGCCTCAATCAGACAAGCACAACACATGTTAAATTGGGACTTAATTTTTCCCAGGTTGCATACTTTGTGTTATAAAAAGGTTTTCAACCTGACAGAACTTTTGAAGAAGTGTTGAAAACCCCATATCCCTTGTAAAGTATGAATGATGTCATGATTCCTATTCATTCCAAATGTAATGTTTAAATCAGAGCTTTAGAAACTTTTACCAAAATATGCTTTGCCTGATTTCTGATTCCAGGTTAGTTGAAAAGAGTAGCGTGCCTCAAAATTCTTAATATCTATAAGTGACCATCCAAAATTGAAGAAAAAAATCAATCCAGTCCAAACAAAGGTGAACCTAGGCAAGTTTTTGGAATAGGCCATGTTTTCTTTCATGCATTTGCTTTGAACTGTTTTCTTTTTCTCGTAACTTTTCCCCAGTCTACCTTACAGCTCTTCACTGATCTCCTAACAAACTGAACACCATACCCTTCACATTGGTAACCCTACCTTGATCTTCACTGCCCCCATGTCTACCCCTTTGCAATGTTTTCTTCTAATTCAAAATAACATTACTTTCTTTACACAACTGTATTTCTTATATCTTCACTATTATACTGTTTGATAGCTCTTAATGAGAAAAAGAAAAAAACCCTCAAGGCATAGTTTAATGATATCATAACCCCATCCACCACATATCTCCTACCCCCAAACATCATATTTTAACCAGATTATGCTGACAAGTTAGAGTGATATCTAACTGGTTTTGCTATATAAAGTGATATACAGTGTTACATATGACAAATGGCTTACCAGTGCCACCACACACATAGGCTTCTCTTCCATGGCAATTTGCTTACAGGGTAATTTCCCTTATGATGGTTTTGCTGTAGGGGATGGGATGGAGTTCATATCAAGATTATCAGTAGGGTTCTAGTGAACTACAGAGGTTTATGATTCACCTTCCTCAATACCCCAAGGTTTGTTTAAAAATCACTCTTCAAACCTGGTTCTCCATATTGTTTATTTTTCTCTCCATCTACTTCAGAAATTACAGATCCTTTGATTGAATGTGCCAATTTTTAAATGGAGATCTGGAGACAGTGCTACAACAGGCTCCAGCACTCTCACCCATGTGTGCATGTGTGTGTGTGTTTCTGTGCGCAAACAGATACTACACTGTAAGAGGGATGGACGTGTGGCCATCGGTATTTATTATTTGTTTACCATCATTATTGGTGATACTATCCCTGACACTTCAAAGCTTCTTATAAGAGGGTATGGACCCTTGGGAGTATCCTGTATTTTGATTTCCTTGTAACAAGGTTATTTGACACATTCAATAGGAGAGCTCTCACAGATGACCTCCAAAGCAGACCTGTTGTACATAGTGATGCTCTGCAACTACAGCTAATACTGTTCAAAGCAAAAACAAAGGCAATGCTGATAAATCATCAAAATCATAACTACAGAAAAAGATATTGAGCTGCCATTTCTTTGGAGTGATTTTAAATAATTTTTATTATATGTAACAATATTTTTATTACAAATTTTAGACTATTAATACATGACCATAATAATATCTGGTACCCCTTTGCTTTGAAATCTAACTTACTAAATGGAAGTTAGAATAATTCTATGCTTAGAAAATTATACATTTTAACACTAAAAGTAATTAGTCTCTGTTTTCAACACACATTTCAAAATCTATTTGCACTGTCTTCTAAATTTCTCTTCCTCCACCCCTCTTCCCACTTTATTTAAGATCTTGCATTTTCTACTCTTATAGCCAATTTTTGCCACTTTTATCTAAATACTGGGATAAGCTGATGTATAGATATGGCAGTTAGTTGGAATTTTAGACTAAAATCCTTTGCCTTTAAAACCACTATGAGTATGAAATGCGCTCTGAGATGTGTTAGCCATTCTAGGTTTCCATAATCCACACTGATGTAGATATGGTAGACTGAACCTATCTAGATTGATGTTCAGTGTCCTATGTCATTGGATAGGCCCATTCTGTTTTCTGAAATGCTCTGTCACCATTTCAAGAAATGTTTTAGGCATGTTCTTTAAAATACTTATTTTCATTCAACTTTTATAAGATTAAGTTTTCAGGGTAATAATTTGCAATCTTTTATCTCATAACATTAGGTTTTAATACTCCATTCTTATTTTGTTATAGTGCCAAAATATTACTTGTTCCTAATCACAACCAATAGTACAAATAAACTCAATGAAAATATTAGTAGCTGAATGGTTCCCCTTCATCAGAAATGAACTGTCATGCATACTCTAGGGTACTGCTTCATTTTCTGCTCTATCTGAAAAGTAAATTGAATGTCACAGTAGTTTCTTAAACTGAGTTGATTGTATTAAAAATTAAAAAATGTTATATTAAATCTGATTTACATGGACATCTGAAAGTATGCCTTTATGTGAACAAGGGAATAGGTTTTATATAGCTCAGTAGGTCTTATATTAAGTTTTAAATTATTTTTCTTGTAATTCACTATTATTGTATTCAGAGAATGTTAGAAAGTTACCATACAGTTAATTTTACACATACCTACAAGTCCCAATGGGTAAAATATTCAAAACTCTTTAACCTACTGAATAAGTACCTGTTCTATTTTTTAAACATTTGAGATTGCCTTTTGTTAAAGTTTGATTTCTATTGACTTTTTAAGTCATTTAAATTACCACTTAAATTCTTACCACATTATTAGAACACAAGTGAAATGGGAAAAAGTTCTAACTGACTTAAAATATAGCTTGAATAAAAGGGAAGCCAGAATTAGATCTGATATAATATGCTTAGAAAAGTTAAATACATTAGATAGGTAAATGATATCTAGCTGGCTAGCTGGATAGATTGATAGATAATAGATAGATAGATATAGATACTGATATAATGTGCTAAGAAAATGGAAGGAAGGGGAATAAGGAGCATAAGATGTAGGTAGTACATTTAGATAGGATGGCCACAACATTTCTTGAAAAGAATGTAGTATTTGAGGAGCCAGACATTTGGTTGTCTGGGAAAGAACACTCCAGACAGAGAACGCAAAGGTAAAGGACCTGAGAGGACACGAAAGCATGCCTAACTTATTTAACAAAAGGCAAGGGGATCATTTTACCTAGAGCAGATAGTGAAAGGGAGAGTCATAGTAAATGACTCCAGGATGACAACTGGGCTCAGTTAATGTAGGACCTTGTAGACCTGCAAAAGGACTTTGGCTGTTACTGAGTGAAATGGGAAGTGAAGATTTTTAAGCAGAACAGTGACATCACCACATTTAAATTTTAATAAAAGTCCACTTCCAATAGGAAGTACCAGAGATGCTACTTACCCTTTCACCTAAAATAACAACAAAATTGGCAAAATATTTGAAACAATAATTTTCAAGATATTAGACATCAAGTAACAAAGAAAGTTGTTCCCTTTGTAATCATGAAACAAATGAAGTTAATCCTTTGATTGTCCACCTGTCATACAGGGAGATTCCCGCAAAGGGGACTCTAACTGTCTCCCTGAGTTGAAGATAGAGAGCTGGGAGGCCATGGGGGAGAAGGTAGCTGGTGTTCACAGGAAAGGGAGAGAGGAGATCCTTCTCTTATTCAGATGAGAACATTAATGAGCACATGCTATGAGGAAACTATACAACACCAGGCAAAGAACTACCTATAAAAATTAGAGTAAAAAACTAGAGAGCTCATATAAGACTGGGAATAGTGCCTACTCCTACCAACCATAGTAGAAAACTTTGTAATTCATAGGTTATCACCTAGTCCTATCAGAAGTATTTTGTTTTAGTAGTCCAGAAAACTTTATCTTAGAATAAATACTGTCCTGCTCCTCCCCTAAAAAAAAAATCAAGGCTTAAAATAAAGATCAGGAGGAATCAAACCATATCCCAATAACTACTCTAAAAACCAAAATTCAAGAACATTTAGAAACATATAAAAATATCTAGCAGTGTAACAATAACAGTGTAAAATCACAATTCCTGACGTCCAATCAAATGTTGACAGCAATTCAAAAAAGCAGGAAAATACCAATACTGAGGATAAAAATCAGTTGAAACTAAATCAGAAAATGGCATTGATAAATAGTGAGCATACATCACTATTAGAATAGTTATTATAACTCTATTCCTTAAGTTCAGGAAACTGGAGGAAAAATATTAGATATAAGTATCTATATGAAAGTTATAAAAAGACATCATGGAAATTCTCCTAAAATTATGTTAAAAATTATATAGTTTATTACAAGCTCTATTACATAAATTAAATTAAATAACAATTAATACCTGTTTCCTGACAGCAGTTGATTGCATATGTGTGATTATAAATATATTACAGTAACTATATGGAGAAAATTAAAAAATCTGTGAATAGTTGAGAGGTACATTGTATTTGTATTTGTAATTGTATTTGATGTTCAAAGTGTGCAAGGCCCAACCTTGTTTTAGTGATTAATTATCAAATAATATTTCAGTAGACAAAGATACAGTGGAAACTTTTGAAATGAAGTAGTTTAACTGGATAACTTAGGCTTTAATAATAGTGTGAAAATAAACTTTAACTTCAAATTGGTTATGCAGATTATAATTCTGTTACTTTTGTGCTCATTTCAACCATTTGGTTAATCATGAGAATCACTGGATGAAAGGTATGCTGTAACCCAACCCCACTATGCTTTATTTAAAAAAGTTAATAAGTTAGAAAATGCTTAACTAAGGTTTTAAAAGTAATGTGTGTTGTATATCTATTATATTTGCACACACACAAACACAAACTATGAGTACAGATCAATACATTTTTGCAAATTGACAGATATGTAACTTATATGGGCCAACAAATAGACTATTACTGGGACGCCTGAATGTGACTCTGCCTCCTCCCAGTCACTCTCTGCCTGGAAGCTCACTACTACCCTGCTGCTACCAGGAAGAGAATGGCAGACAAGTGGAACAAAGCAAGGCAAACCAGCCAATCCCAGCCTAAATTATTTGATTACCCAATAAATGAGTAAGCTTAGAATAGGATCATCAGAGCCACATAAGTAACCTGCACTAACCCTCGGCAACCTCATATGCAAAACAAGTGAATGGTTATGTCACTGAAATGTTGTTATCAATGAAGAGATACATGTATTATCTCTAGCTTCTGGGATAGTATATAAGAGAGAAATGGAATAATGAAATTTGTTGCAATAAAAAATAATAGGTCCAGGCAGTAAAAGACAAATACAATATGATCTGACCTATAAGTGGAACATAATCAACAAAACAAACAATCAAGCAAATTATAACCAAAGACATTGAAATTAAGAATAAACAGACAGTCACCAGAGGGGAGGTGGGAGGAGGTAATGGAGGGAAAGAGGGAGAAGGGCATTCAGGAACATGTATAACAGATGCATTGATAAAACCAAAGAAGGGTAGGATCAAGGATAGGAGATGGGGATGGATGGGGCGGGGGGAGTGGCAGGGGGAAAATGGAGACAACTGTACTTGAACAACAATAAAAAAAATAAAAATAAAAATAATAAGTTCACATACAGAACTCTGATGATAAGGTAGCAGTGAAAGAAAGGAGCTAACCGGCACTTGTGGTCTTCTTAACAGTGTTCTCCTTAAGACGCTATTCTTAGCAACCAAGTTAAATAACTTTAAAACGCAGGGGCTTAACAATGTTTTATTTAGCTGGAACATATTTACTAAAGTAAATATGCTCAATTCACTTAAAACTTGAGAATGCCAACCCAGAGCCCGAACGAAACTATGTCTGCATGAGCAAAGAGCAGGAAGTATTGAGTGACTTTGGAATGAGTAAAGCTTCACAATGTGGGCAATCAAGGGAAAATCAAGTGTTTTGATTTAAATTAGAATTGAGCCCTTACAAAATCATAACCTGAGATCTGTCACTCTTTTTACCCTGATAATAATGGCCTATCAAATCAGTTCATGCCTGAGAAGATTTTCTGATATTCTGCTTTGTTTTTCTAGATTTCCCACCCTGGAACTTAATTGACTTCTGTTTGTTTGTTTTCTTTTATTCAGAATAAATTCATTAACAATAAAAATGTTCCACATGAATAGAATTTTATACTTTGCATTTTATTAGTTTTGCATTTAGTCTGTTAAAGAGCATGCTAAATGACTAGATAAATTAAGATTTTTGTGAAGATGAGAACATTTATTAGACTGTTCAATGTCAAAGAGCAAGCAAGTGACAGAGCTGGTGTTACAGTTTAGACATTTGAGCTTCAAGTTAGTGTTATTTTGTTCAACCACTGGTTAGATGATAATCAATTAATGAGTTATTTTTGGTATAATCTATCTCCATTTATTCAGGAGATTGTAACCGAAGTTGTGAGTTGTATAAGGAAATTCAGATACCTATGGATAGGCCAGTGAAAGATTGATATTGGGCAATGATACCTTTCAATGGTTTTAACATTTTTATTATTCAGGGTAATGATGCTGGCTACTGTCATAATCATCCCTCAAATAGAATTATTTTTATACAACCAAAGTTTGTAGTCATGTGGTTCAGGCAGTTCCTCTTTAAACTTTGCCTCAGGGTCCTGGGTCATCCTATTTTATGATACTGAATTTTTTTTAAATACAACAATAGAAGAGGAAAACTATGTGGATAATCTTACAAATGGTTATACGGCAAGGCTTGGATTTAGTCTACATCATTCTGTCCACACTCATTAGGGCGAGTTACGTGGGCTCTACCTAAGTACAAGGACAGCTAGAAAATGTAGTTTTGCTACCTATCCAGAAAAAGAAAATGGTATCAATGAACATGTAGCCAATCTCTGCTGCCATGCCACCGAAACATGAAAGTAAGTATATTACATGGAGAATAAAACAAGGTGGTATAAAAGAGAAAAAATAGTGAGTCGAGTAGCAGGAAGTGAGGGTGAAGAAAGAGAGAAAGAGATGAGAGTCAGAATCAAACCCAGATGCAGGCCAACTTCTGCTATTTTTAGTGAGGAGAAATTGGAAACGGAGCTGAAAACTAAATGTGTGTGCATGTGTCTATGAGTATAGGGGTGCATATATCCTTTCTGATTAGTGTTTTGGGTTTCTTTCAATATATTCCCAGAAGTGGGATTGCTAGGTCAAAATGCAGTTCCATTTTCAATTTTTTGAGGTAACTCCATACTGTTTTCCACAGTGGCTGCACCAGTCTGCATTCCCACTAGCAGTATACAACTGAATTGATACCTAAGTTTTCCACCTTTCTTTAGGGTCTGACATGTCCTTCTTCTAGCAAGCCACAAGCTTTTATAAAACACACTCACTTATTTTCTTTCATGAGCATCTTTTGAAGTAGGTGGTAACTATTTTCAGAACACATATGCACTCATAATGTAGAACTAATATCTAAGGAAAATATTCTAGGAATAAAAATTCCATCCATGAAAAAATTTAAAAAAAATACCACAAATAATTACTTTCAGTGACTGTTTACATAGCAATCCCTGAAAGTTGAACAATATCAGAATATCCCATAGGCAAAAGTTGAGAAGATATGGTTATACATATCCATATATTAGGATTTATACATATCTGTAGATAGGGTTTACAAAGTAAGGCAGTAAGGGGAAAGGAGATTTTGGATTATTTCCATGTTTCTGATTTAGGTGATTGAGCAGAAATTAGTAACTTCATAATACAAAAATAAAACCTGTTTTGTAAAAACAAGTTCAGTTTTGATAGTATGGAGCTTCAGGTGAAGGTAGGCATCTCAGGAAAATATGAAAGTTTACAAAAGAACAGTAAAATAAGTTGTAACTCAGAATAAATAGTAAGCAAAAAGTTAGGGGAATGTCACCATTTAAGAAGCAGAAAGAAGCAAGCAGTCAAAGAAGTGACTTCAGGATCATTCTGACATTTTCACTCTTTCACAAATCCAGGCTAGTTCTGCTAGTTTTTGGCAGCTCTGTGAAATATTATAATGGTAATCCCTTACTTAAAGAACTATTAAGGCTTCTCATCATTTACAGGATGAATTTTAAATATCTGAGAATGTTACTGAGCCTGGACCTCAGTCCCCAGACTAAGAAAGCCACATGATCAAGTAAAAATGTACATCGTTTTGTATGCTACATATTGTTTTAGTAAAGTCAATCAATAGCAGCTGAATCAACAATTTCATGTCTGTATTTTACTTGATACACACAGATGTGCATTCACCCATGAGTACAAACATATATACACCCACATCTGTGTGTATCTCTATCTCCTTTTTCCTTCTCTTTGTGTGTCTTTCTTCCTGAAATGTATAATAGAAATTTTACACTGTTCTATTGGCCATGGTGCCTTCTTTTTTCTCTGAAGTCTATGACAGTTATGAAAGTTATCTGAACACATTCTTAATTGAATGTTTAATATCAATTTATTTTGTATATTTATAAACTGTCTCATTTAATGGATCGTAAGATCCTGAAAACAGAGATTATGTTTCAGACTACACTTATATCTAACATTTTTTACAATTCTTCAGTCACTCTCTAGTGCTCAATTGATAAGTTTCAAATACTTTGTGTGACAAGCAAGGTCTTAAGTAGTCGCACCCCAAAATACCACGCACTCTTAACCCATCCTCTTCCAGCTTTCCTCACCAGTCATGATAAGCACTGACCCTGCTAAGTTAGTGGGGTTTTTTGGGGTATGTGTCTCTTATTTTTCCTTTGTTGTTTCCTGAGTCTAGAATGTTTATTGCTTTTTTCCTGGTAATCATCTGTTCAAAATGCACAGACTTTCTTCTCCCAGATAAAAGTATCCTCCTTTCTTTTGGCTTCCATCTCACCTTGGCACAGCCACACATCTCATATCATGGTTATGTTTCATGTCTGTCTTCTCCATCAGATTGTGAATTATTTGATAGAGAAACTAGTTTTTAACTCATCTCTCAATCTACAGTACCTAGTTTACTGTTCTGCAAAAAGTACAGAATAAGTAGCTATGGATAAAAATTAATAATTTTTAATGTCTAGCAAAGTATCTCATTTCATGTCTTAATCAAAAGTAAGGTGATAGAAGTCAGAATAAGATACATAAAGATATCAAATATTTCATGAAGATGAAGATTTGAATCCAGTTCAGCCTTTTTAACAAATAATCTCTTTCAGTAGACTTGATTTGTTCCTACTCTTAAAAAAAGGGTGTATATGAGTATTACTATTTCTAGTGATACTAGTAAGTTCAGTAATCATGCATATTAATGTATTTAATAGGATGCTAAAAAAGGAACTCTAAAAAGACAGAAATGTACAAGGGGAACTCCAAGAAAGGAATTATCTTCTGTAGGGTAGGCCCTATGCAGTACAGGCTTTCCTCATTAGATGAGTGTTCTAAGAACCCATCTGTATCACTGTACCAACTGGTGTTGTTGTGAGAGGCTACATTCACCTTCAGTGAATTTTTCTGAAGAGTCTTTCAATGTGTTTGCCCATTTCATGATGGGTGATTTATGAGCACATCTGTTCACACCACACTGAGTGTTCAGCAGTTTTCATCCAAAAACAGCATAAACCCAGGGAGCACCCTCTCTATTCACCCACTCTTGTCCCAAGCAACTTTTTTTGAATTTGCCTGCATGAAAAGAGTCCTCAAAGGGAAACATTTTGATGATGTGGAAGAGATGAAACAAAAAATGGCAGAAACACTGCATTGTGACTATCCGAGGCTGTACATGTTCATGGGATTTGGGAAGATGGAAGAAAAGTTGAGGAGCCATTGAGATGTCTGACATGCCTTTATTCTGGGCAGGGCAATCCACGCATGCTGTAAGCTGTGTGTCCCCCTGTGTGTCCCCATCCCTGTCACACTGCATGTCACCTGTCCCCTCTCTTCCAGTGGGAAGTCCCAACTCCCAAATACACTAAATATAGACAAAGATGGTGGGAAGCCAACAGATATTATGCAACAGCTTCATAATACACGTGCAAACCCACTCAAGGCTATAGGCACCATTTATCGGACCCGGTGTCAAGGCTATTAGAACACAGCATATCTTCGTTACCCAGACACCTGGGTGAGGAAGTCAGACTGCCCTTGTTTACCCTACAGGCACTAAAAGGCACCAAAATTGATGTGTTCAAAACGGTTTCGAGCAGTTGAAAATGCATCCTGATAGGTGCATTGCATCAAACGGAGAGTACTTTGAAGGTAAATGAAGTTTAAACATGTAAGAATAAACACACATTTTTAATAAATAAATTCCAGGAGTTTTTTGGTCCGATATTATATTGTTATTTTATTAGGGCTCTTCCAATTTTTATCTGGCAACAAACTTCTTCTTCCTAATGGTTACCTTATTCAGGACTCTAGTTTAAAAGTGAATGATCAGTAAATTTTTCTGATGGAGCCCAGGGAAAACAGGAGTTCAAGAATACCATCATTTTGTATCTCCCACATACATTATGCATATACACATATGCACAACCCAGTGTTCCTTGAGGCACTTTTGCTAAAATATGAAGAATATACATGAAAAATTATTCTTCTAGATCAGGGGTGTCAAACTCATTATCACCAGGGTCCACATCAGCCTCGAGGTTGCTTTCAAAGGTCCGAATGTAATTTGGGGACTGTATAAATGTAACCACTCCTTAGCAGTTAAGCAAGAGCTTAGTGCTGGCACCTGGTAGAAACAAAGTGCCAGGCCAGATAAAACAAGGCAGAGGGCTAGATTCGGCCCAGGCCTTGTGTTTGCCACCTGTGTTCTAGATGTTAGAAAATCAAACTAAAACAAATCTTTTATAAGAAAGCAGCTGACAAAATAATTGCTGAAGTTGGAATCAGAATATCTGTGTTGATAACTTGGTCTTAATATATTATAGTTATACAACCCTTACAATTTACCTACCTTTTTATCCTCAATTTTGAAATCTTTCAGATGGAGGTAATGATGCTCCTACATGGTTCCTATGCATCTCAAATAAGAGGACAAATGTTATTTGTAAATTATGGTGTATTATACTAATATGAGATAATCTTTTCCATTATTAGAATGTAGACAATACAGTTTCAATTATTTATTTATTCTTTTGTTTTGTGAACATTTGAGGACCAAGATAGGACATAATATGAGTTGTCTCTTTGGGCTTCCAAGAGCATTGCCCATGTTCTTTCAACACAAGAAGAAAACTGAAGACATATGGTAAGTTATGGAATCATAACCTCCATTTGCCTCTATGAAGTCAATAATTCTAACAATTGATTAGAAATATCCTAATCCACAAAGTTAAAAGAACAAAATGTTTCCTCCTTACC
>PVKM010020686.1:0-23196 GCA_004027735.1 Carollia perspicillata
TAAGGTTTTTAAATCATAAGATTAGAAGATAACACAAGAAAATATTAAATATAACAGCAAAAGCAGCAGAGAAAAGGCTAATAGTTTTATTATTTAAAGAGCTCTAGAAAAGAATTTTAAGACTAATATCCAGATGAATAAATGAACAAAGGGCACCACTAATTTTCAAAAGAGGAGATACAGATGGACAATAAACATGGAAATATATTCAAGTTCATAAGTTAGCAAAGAAATGCAAATTAAATCAATGAAATACAAGTTTTCTCTTAACAGCTTAGCAAAGATATAAAAATATATAATAGTGATATTGTGGGTGTGGTGATTGAGACTAGTGCTGTTGTACACTATAGTTTAGAACTTGGTATGGTTTCTTTGGAAAGTATTAAAATAGTCAAAAATTTCATTTCTAGGCATCTGTCCTAAAAATAGTCAGAAATACCAAAAATATTTTGGGCATAAAGATGTTCA
Organism: Carollia perspicillata; assembly: GCA_004027735.1. Lineage (NCBI taxonomy): Eukaryota > Metazoa > Chordata > Mammalia > Chiroptera > Phyllostomidae > Carollia > Carollia perspicillata. The sequence goes on from PVKM010020686.1 coordinate 469, forward strand.
TTGTAACCTTGGCTGGTGTGGCTCAGTGGATTGAGTGCTGGCCTGTGAACCAAAGGATCACTGGTTCTATTCCCAGTGAGGGCACATGCATGGGTTGAGGACCAGCTCCCCAGTAGGGAGTGCATGGAAGGCAAGCACACATTGATGTTTCTCTCCCTCTCTTACTCTCTCCCTTCCCCTCTCTAAAAATAAATAAAAATGAAATCTAAAAAAAAGATGTTCATTGTAGCATCAGTTCTGACAAATGTGAAGTGATTTAAATGTTCATTAATAGGGAAGAGTTACATAAATTTGTACTGTAACCATATTTCAGAATGATATGCAACTTCTAAAATTTATTTTACAGAGTTACAGTGTTAAGTTTAAAAATATAAGATTTTATAAATAGCATCTCAGGTATTTTTTAAAAACTAGAGAAAATATGTCAAAATATTAGTGGTAGTTTCAGATAGTGGGTAGTTTTGAGTGGTTCTTTTTTATACTATGTGTGTTTCTAATTTTGTTAGGTGAATTTTCTTTTATGAAACAAAGAACATTTAAAAATATTATTTCTTACATAGAATTATGGAAGATGAAATCTAAGTGTTTACGAGACCACAGAAAGAGCAGCCAGTGCAGGAAAGGCTATTATAGCAATGGTCTGTTCACAGATGATGGTGCTTGAATTTAGGAAAAAGAGGCATTGGGGATAGAAAGTTGGGGTTAAGATTATGGAGAGGTTTAGCAGTTAGAGCCAACTTGGCTTGGTGAGTCCTGGGATTGGGAAACTTGGTAGATGGTAGTACAGTTCACAAAGATGAGAACTAAGGGGACAAACAGCTTAAGGGATAGAGATGAGTTCAGTTTGGCTATTCTGAGTTTATAATAAGGGTTAGGATAAGTGGTGGGCACTTGAGTGCTTTGATCTGAAAATCAGGAGTAGACAGATATCCAGTTATGAAGATTTGGAAGTCATTACGAGCACACACATTCAAATCCTGGTCATGAATGACATAATCCTCAGGTACCAGATCTTTAACAGATGATCCTATCTCCCTTAGAACACCTATGAAAAAATGATTTAAAATTCTGGTAGTATGGTACCTGGTTAAGGTTAAAAAACAGACTGATAGCCGTCAGAGAGAAGGGGGAACAAAGGGGACTAGATGGAAGAAGGTGAAGGGATTCCCAAAGAACGTATATGCATGACCCATGGATATGGACACCAGCATGGGGATTGCTTGAGGGAGGGAGGGCTGGGTGGAGGTGGGGAAAGGGGTAAAGAGTGGAGACAACTATAATAGTAGAAATAATAAAATATAATTTAAAAATGACATATAATATTATGAGTAAGATTTTAGTGGCTTTCTTTAGAATTACAGGGGTAGGGGTTGATATAATTGCCCTTTAGCAACTTTGTAGTACACTTGACTTGGGGTTCACTTTAAATATATATTTAAGTTGGACAACCTACGACTCATTTAGACCTTTGACTTGAATACTTTAGCTTGTATTTTTATGTATATCTGGAGTTTCCCTTTATTTGAGAAGGTTGAGGGTTTTTATTTGTATTTTTTAAGAGAAATGTTAGATTTTATTCTAAAATTAATGTATTAGTTTTTAATAAATGTTTTTGAGTACATATTTTAAAAGATTTTTAATGTTAATTCTGTTGATTTATATTTGTGCTACCAGACTCTTCCATCTGACCATCTAACTTGGTTATTTTAGCTGACATGGTTTCTAATTAAGTCTTTGTGGTTGAGAGAGCTCCCTGTGGCATGTCTGCTTTAGCTGTTAATTGCTCCATGGACTCCAAATTAAATTCTGTAGTATTCCATTTTGGTCTGCTGATCAAGCAAAGATCTTTTCAGCATGGCCCAAAAAATGCAGTGCTCAAAGGCCCAGCATCACAGTTTTGGAAAAGTTAGACAGTTTAACTTTTAGATTGACTTTTTGTCATTTGAAAAGAAAGTTTAAAGTGTTATCACAGAGTTGAATGAGAGAATACTAGACACATAATAGGCTCTCAGTAAGTATTTTAGAATAAATAAAGCAAAAATTTTGGCTTCGTTATTGTAGTACACAGAGTTATTTTAGTTTGTTTTATTTTTTTAGAAGTAACAAAGTATTGGGAGTTTTCAGGTTGATTTTGAATGAGAAGTACCAGGAAATAAATATGATAACTTTGTGTTAAAGGTGGTATAGGGTGTTTTTGTATTGGGGTCACAGGTTGGATTAAGAAACATTATCTCATTTTGATTCTTGAGTCAATAGAGAAAGTGGATATTTACACAAATACTTGGGTTGTTAGCTCTTTACTATGAAATAATTCACAGTCATAAGACAGAGAATAAGATCTAATAATTAAGCCTTTTATTTTTTTTAAGATTTTATTTATTTATTTTTAGAGAGAGGGAAAGGGAGAGAAACATCAATGTGTGGTTGCCTCTCACGCATCCTACTGGGGATTGAGCTGGCCCACAACCCCGGCATGTGCCCTGACTGGGAATCGAACCGGTGACTCTTTGATTCACAGGCCCGCGCTCAATCCACTGAGCCACACCAGCTAGGGCTAATTAAGCCTTTTAAACATTAATCTGGTTACATGTCTTTAGAAAACTGTTCAGAATTGTGTCTGCCTGTCACTTTATTTCTTGGTGCTTTGATTTAGTTGCAAAGAATCAGAATTTAGAATTCTAATAGGCAAGAATAAGCAGAATCAGGCATTAAACTGTGGGATTTTAGACTGGTATGTGCTGCAAGCATTGATTTATAATCACATACTCACTACCTGCTAATGGTGATGCTGAGATGTAACATCTAAACAGACAATACAAGAGAATGGTATGGCTTCACTGATGATCACATTCACACTTAGAGAAGTCCAATAAAATAAATTCTCAAATAATCCTGATATTAAGAATTACTAAGAATTACTAAGTTGAAAAGGTTAGGTCAGTGTGAGATAAGTGAAGTTTGTTTTGGTGGCTATTTCTTTATCACAATGTTCAGTTCTGTGTAAAATTCAAATGAAGAATTCTGCTTCTGCTAATATGCCAGACTAGATAGTATGAGTAAGTCTGCTGTTGGAAAACAGCTGAAAGCTTGGGTGAAATATGACCAAATGATCTTTATGAATGCACTCCTGAAATGGCACAGGTAGAAAAGAATCCAAAGAAGTTTTTTAACATATTGAAAGCAGTTTAGAAGATAAGCATTCACCATTGCTTTATCACTGAGGGTTTCTATTGAACCAGTGATTTACTGCTCTTACCACCACATGGAGATGCAGAAAAAGTCAAGCACCTCCCATTCCCCCAAGGTGGAAGGTCTAATAAGATCTTTTTGCTGCACAAAGTGGACACCCCAGGGTTGTACTATCAGCATAGGGGTGAAGAAGAAATAAACTCACTGTGCAAAAGAAGATAATGAGGAAAATCACTCCTTCTATTCATTCATGAGTAGTAGCAATATCACCCTTGAAAATTTATGACCAGGAGCTCCAGCCCTCACATAGGTTTCATTTAACTGTGTTCTTAATGATGTAATGAAGTTGCAAATTTTATTAACTTGCAACCCCTGAGTATTAGTCTTTTTAATATGTCTATGACAACAGGGGAAGTAGGCATAAAGCACTTATACAACAGTGCAAAGAACAGAGTTATTCAAGCAAAAGCACTCGTGTGATTATTTCACTTGTAAACTAATTGCCCTTTTCCCTGGGAACACCATTTCTACTTGAAAAAATGAGTAATAGAAAAACTGGTTATTCACCCTTGGATCTTTATTTGGCAAATGCTTTCTTGAAATTGAACACAGTGAGCCTGCTACTTAAAGGTAAGCGACTGAATTATTTGTTGGATAATGATAAAATTAGAACTTTGAAGTAAAAATTGAAGAATTTTGAAAAACTTGTACTCACCACCTTAAGGTTGATAGTTAACTAGTTTTTAAAAGAGTTTTCTGATGAAATAGGTAGTGATATAAGCAAATTTGGTTGTTTTGGTATTGAATAATGGAGTGTTTCAATATAGAACATCTGCATAGTTCAAAGAATCAATAAGTGTATGATGTTACAAAAGCATACATTAGTAAAAAATTCATTCAACATGCATGATAGAGCAATAGAGTTTAATTTAACAGCATTCAAAAAGTTTATTAATATGATTTCAGATTCCACATTACTCTTAACCTTTAAAAAACTACCACTTGTGGAATTTTGGTGTAGTATGAAAGAAGACCCAAAATTATCTGAAAAGATTATTAAAATATTACTCTGCTTCCAACTGCATATTTGTATGAGGCTGGATTTTCTTCATATACTTTAACTAAAACAATATATCACACAGATTGAATATGAGAGTGGCTGTGACATTCCAGCTCTCTGTTAAACCAGAAATACATTAAAGAGACGTTAGAGACATAAAGAACGACACTGAAGAGGTTTGTAAAAATGTAAAACTTTGTTTTCATTAGTGTTTTATATAGAGAGCAAAGTTCCAAATAGGTTCACAGATATATTTTACCAAATATTTATGGAAGAAATTATGACAATTCTCTAGAACTTCTTTCAGAGGATAGAAGCAGAGGAAACACTTTCTATAGCATTCTTCGAAGCCAGCATTAACCTGTATCAAAACCAAACAAAGGCATTACAGGAAAACTACAGACTGATACTTCTCACATATGTAGATACAAACTTTCCAACATAATATTAGAAAATTGAGTCTAAAAAGTATAAAAAGAATTATACCCTACAACCAATTGGGATTAATCCAAGGGATGCATGGCTGGTTCAGTATTTGAAAATCAATTAATATAATCCATCACATCAGCAAACTAAAAATAAATGACATGATTATATCAATGGATGCAGGTAAATCATTTGACAAAATCCACCATCAATTAATGATAAAAACTAAGAATAGAGGGAAACTTCCTCAACTTGATAAAGAACATTTACAAAAACACCATAGTTAGCATCATACCTAATGGTGAGGAACTCAAAGCTTTCTTACTAAGACCAGGTACAAAACAAAGATGTTCATTCTCACCACTTCTTTTCAGTGTTGTGCTGGAAGCCCTTGCTGATGCAATAAGATAAGGAAATAAAAAGTATACATATTGAAATGGAAGATATAAAACTGCCTTTCAAAGCAGACTACATCATCATCTATGTAGAAAATCCAAAAGAATTCACAAGAAAACATCTGAAACTAATAAGTAATTATTGCAAAATTACAGCCTAGTAGTAGGTTAATATACAAAAGAGTAAATTGCTTTCCTATATAACAATAATGAACAAGTAGAATTTGAAATAAAACCACCATTTAGTGTATATCAGCACATCCCACAATGAAAGATGTAGTTATAAATTAACAAGATATGCACAAGATCTGTGTAAGGAATACTACACAATTCTGATAACAAAATCAAAGAACTAAATAAATGGAGCTATATTGCATGTTCATGGATCAGAAAACTCAATATTGTCATGTCAGTTCATCCCAACTTGACCTATCGATTCAATACAATCCCAATCAAAATCCCAGCAAGTTATTTTATGACTATTGACAAATTGATTCTAAAGGGGAGACAAAGACCCTGAATAGCCAACACAGTACTGGAGAAGAATGAAATTGGAGTATCGATACTTCCTGATTTAAAAATTTGCTATAAAGCTGCTGTGATCAAGATAGTGTGGTATTAGTGAAAGAGCAAAGAGATCAATGGAATTGAATAGAGTTCATATATAGATCCCCATAAATACAGTCAACTTATCATTGATAAAGGAACTAAGGAAATATAATGGGTCAAAGATAGTCTCTTCAACAAATGGTGCTCGACATCTGGACATCTGCATGCAAAAAAACCCAAACAACTGGATATCTGCATGCAAAACAAATTAAATACATACCTTATACCTTTCACAAAAATTAATTCAGAATGGACCATAGACCTAAATGTAAAATGCAAAAGTATAAAACTCCTAGAAGGTAACAGAAAAGAAACCGTAGGTGACCTTGGGTGTGGTAATGCCTTTTCAGATACACCAAAGGAAAGAGCCATAAAAGAAATAATGGATATGATGGACTTCATTAAAATTAAAAACTTCTGCTTTGCAAAAGACAATGTTAAGAGAATGAGAAGACAAGCTACAGACCTAAAGAAGAAAATTTGAAAAGATATAACTAATAATTTCTAAATACACAAAGAACTCTTCAAACTCAATTATAAGAAATCAACCTAATTTAAAAATATGGGACAAAAACCTTCAGAGACACCTCACTCAAGATGGCAATTAGGCATATCAAAAGATGCTCCAGCCCTGCCAGTGTGGCCAGCGTGGTTGGGTGTCGTGCTGCAAACTGAAAAGTCGCCAGTTTAGTTCCCAGTCAGGGTACATGCCTGGGTTGTGGGTTCGGTCCCCAGTCAGGGTGTGTACAAAGAGAAGCCAATCTATGTTTCTCTCCCTTTCTTCCTTCCTTCCCCTCTTTTTAAAAACACCCCCCCCCAAAAAAAAAGATGCTCCACATCATACATAATCAGGGATATGCAAATTAAAACCATATCGAAGTTCCACTACACACCTATTAGAATGGTCAAAATTTGCAACTTGATGACATGCAATGTTGGTGAAAATGTGGAGCAACAGGCACTATGATACGTTGCTGTTGGGAACGCAAACAGGTACCGCCACTTTGGTAGATAATTTTGCTGTTTCTTATGAAAATAAACAAACTCTTACTATATGATTCAGTAACCATACTCTTCAGTATTTACCCAAGTGAAATGAAAACGCTTGTCCACACAAAAACCTGCACAGGAATGTTTTTAGCAGCTTTATTCATACTTGGTCAAATGTGGAAGCAACCAAGATATCCTTTAGTAGGAAAATGGATAACTGTAGTATATACAGACAATGGAATATTGCTTAGTGATAAAAGGAAATGACCTATTAAGCCGTGCAAGCGCATGGAGGGACCTTAAATGCGTGTTACTAAGTGAAAGAAGCCAATCCAAAAAAGCTACATATACTCTGTGATTCCAGCATATGATGTACTGAAAAAAGCAAAAATATGGAGACAGTGAAAAGATCACTGGTTGCCAGGGGTGGGAGTGGGGGATACGAGTAGGTGAAGCACAGAAGATTTTTAGGGCAGTGAAGTACTCTGTGTGATATTATAATGATGGATATATATTATTATATATTTGTCTAAACCAGTGAACATGCCACACCATGAGTGACCCTTAAGGTAAAAACTGTGGACTTCAGGTGATTATGATGTATCAGTGTAGGTTCATCTTGGTAAATAATGTACCATTCTGGTGAGTGATGCTAGTAATGGGGGAGACTGTATGTGTTGGGGCAGGGGGTATGCGAGAAATCGCTACTTCTTTCTCAGTTTTGTTGTAAACCTAAAACTGCTCTACAAAAATAACATCTCAAATAAAAAGGTATATTTATTCATCATAAAAATGTTGGCATGCATTTATTAGTTATGTTTGCATGAACTAAATATTTATAAGTTTCTTATATATAATTTTAATAGGGCAGATATTGGTAGATATAACCAACAAAGCAAAAGCTCTTTGTAGTTCTCAATTAAAGCATGTAAAAGGATCTAGAGAGAAAAACATTGGAGAACTGTTAGTCTCAACTGTCTAGCTAAAAGACAGATTATTGCCTGGGAATTAAAATTGTTTCTGGCTATATGCTACTTACAAGAGAGAGTTCTAAAATAGAAGGAGATTATGTCAGAAGGAGAAAGAGGAGCCTGTGAAGAAGTCTGTGAGAAGCTTCTCAATTCTTTTACTTATTTATTCCTTGATTTGTATGCTTTAGAAATGTTCCATGACCTCACACTTGAAATTTCTTCTACACTGCTCGTCCTTATTATTGTACATAGGAAATGTGATTTGGTGCTATATATGATTTTGCTCTGAACATATACTTTTTATGGGCCCATCAAACATTTAAGAAAGTTAATTGAGTTAGGCTCTACAGCTTATCTCAAAACATTTTGAAGTATTGTCATTATATAGACCACATTTAGTGACCACCAATCAATTAAATAGTAATCAATTACATAAACACAAGTAGGAAGAATCCATATAGATGAAAAAATGTTTCTAAACATCCTGGGAGTCAAAGAAGTTGTAATGAAAAATTAGAGAATGTTTAACTGCAGAATGACAAAAATAATTTATAATAAAACAGACGAGATATAGTTAAAGCAGTACTTAGAGAAGTATATAGTCTTAAATGTTTACAGCAAGAATGAAGAAATGCTCAAAATTCAGGACTTAGGACAGAAGATAACCAAGCAAAGTAGAAGGAAGGAAATGATAAAGATGAGCACAAACTACTGAAATGGGAAGCACATTCACTAGAAAGGACCAACAATGCCAAGAATTATCGATTTGGAAAGCCCAGTGAAATGGACAGTTCGTAGCAAGATTCGGGAACAAAAGAGACACAAATAGTATTGAGAGTGAAGAAATGTTTAAAACTATAGATTCTGCAGAGATTAAAATAATAAAAAGTTTAAATAGTTTTATGTTACCCTGATTTCAGATTTTAAATTTGAAATCTTGGATGAAAATACATAAATTCTGAGAGAGAAAAATAGGAAAATGCTTATCTAAACTGAATTAGGGGAACATTATATACCTGAATATTTCTATAATCATAAATAAATTATATACATAATTAAAACCTTTCCCCAAAAGTAAAAGGCCCAGATAACTTTGGGTGTTTTTTGATGTTCCATAGGAATATGGAGTTGCTTTAATTTCAGAAAATCTATTAATTTGCTGCAGTAATACTTTGAAGGTTAAAAAAACTTAAATTATCCCAAAAGATACAGAAAGAAATCGTTTGATAAAATTCAACACCTGTTTGTATAAATAAAATTAGAAGTAAAAGTATTCAAAGCAAAGTAATAATAGAAAGGAACTTTCTTAATTTTATAAAGAGTAATATATTGAAATGAAGAAATTAAACTACAGTAAACATGATACTTAAGGATAAAAAATCAGAAGCATTCCCTTTTGATCAGGGGATCCTTTGTTGAGTTAAATAGTTGTCTGACTTACAAGTTTAAATAATTGACACAGCACTATATAATCTATATATGAAGTATTGGATTGGCCAATAAGTCCACTTAATTTTTTTCTGTAAAATAAAAGACATTTTTCATTTTCACCAATAACTTTATTGATTTGGATATTTTGAGTATGTCAGCTGTCTCCTATGTAGCATAACATTGATTGTTTTCAATGTCTTGATTTGATTGCTATCAACTTCAACTATTCTAACCGGCCTCAAAACAAGTTTAAGGGCAGAAACAATGGAGTCTTCTCACTCCACTGTGATGTTCCTGTCACTCCCGAAGCATTCTCCTTTAAAGGTCAGGAATTAGACAGCGATGGTCTTCTCACTGCACCTAGTTAGAATCATCTCGAAGGTCCTATCCAGTGCACTAGCAAAAAAGCAATGAAAAGTTAAAGATTGGAAAAATGAAACAAATAGCTAATTTTCTAGATGACATGATTATCTATATAGAAACACTCAAAGGAAATCTATATTATTAAAATTAATACAAGGGTATTAGGTTTCTTGTATTAAAATTGGTTTACAAATTCAATTGCCTTTCTGTATTCTAGAAACAATTAAAAATACAATTTAAAATAATATTATTTATATCAACAACAAAAATAAAGTTTCTAGGAATAAACCTAGCAAAATATATTGATATGTAAGACCTGTGTGGGGAAAAATGATAAAATGTTGACAGACATTAAACTTTTAAATAGGGAACTATCCAATAAGGAGATTCCGTATATTGTGAAGGTGTGGATATACCCAAGTGGATCTGTGCATGTAATACTATTCCATTCAGAATCCCACCTGAATTTTTTTAGAACTTGAAACCATTTGGGAAGAATAACAGGCCATGGATAACCACAGACATTCCTGAAATATGAAAATAAGGAGAGGAGTTTGCCCTAGCAGCCATCAAAACTAAGATAAAGCTTTGGTAGTTCAGGAGATATTATCTTGTTCAGATGTTAGAACAGTTGTCCTGTGGTACCAAATTGTAGGGGTCAGAAACAGACCTGTATATGCAAGCCTGAGTAGAGTTTTGCAGATAGAGGAAAGAAGAGCTACACTGGGTTGGCTCAAAAGTTCATTTGTTTTTTTCCCCTAAGATGGCTGTCTCCAGTAGCAATTAGTTTTCTTGAACTTCATTCAAAACAATTTTCTTAGATTGTATTGTGACAGCTGTCATATCAGTGTGCATTAAAAAAAACTTATCAAAATTGAATTTTTGTATAGCCATTTTAATATTGAAGATGGAAGAAAATATGCAACGTTTTCAGCATACTATACTTTATTATTTCAAAAAAAGTAAAAATGCAGCCGAAATTTAAAAAAAGATTTGTGCAGTGTATGGAGAAGGTGTGTGAGTGATTGAAATTGTCAAAAGTGGTTTGCAAAGTTCTCTTTTGCAAAGAGATTTCTTGCTGGATGATGTTCCATGGCTGGGTGGAACAGTTGAAGCTGATAGTGATTAAATCAAGACATTGAAAACAATCAGTGTTATGCCACATAGGAGATAGCTGACATACTCCAAATATCCAAATCAATAAAGTTACTGGTGAAAATGAAAAATGTCTTTTATTTTACAGAAAAAACTTAAGTGGACTTATTGGCCAATCCAGTACTTCATATATAGATTATATAATAAATAGTGCTGTGTTAATTATTTAAACCTTTTTTTTAAAGATGTTATTTATTTAACTTTTAGAGAGGGGAAGGAAAGGAGAGAGAGAAACATCAATGTGTGATTGCCTCTCATGCGTCTCCTCCTGGGTACCTGGCCCGCAACCCAGACACGTGCCCTAGACTGGGAATTGAACCAGTGACCCTTTGATTTGCAGGCAGGCACTCAACCACTGAGCCACACCAGCCAGGGCTAAACATTATTTTTTTTTTAATGAAATTGGATCCCTATGTGAAAACTTACACAAAAATTAATTCCAGGTTCCAATGACACTGAAATGTGAAAAGCAAAGATATAAATGTTTTTAAGACAATGTGGGAGAATAGCCTTATGACCTCAGGGTTGGAAAGATTTTTCTCAAGCAAAATGCAAAAGCGTAGACCATAAAGAAAGACACTGCATATTAAAATTGAGAAGCTGGGCTCATTCAGAAGATTCCATAGAGAGTGAAAATGGATGCATATGTGATTATCAAGAATTAAAAGACAAACAGCACAGGAGAAAAAGTACAAAAAATTTCATAGAAGAGGAAACACATGGCCAATAAACTATGACAGGATTATCAATGCAATTAGTAAGGGAAATGCAATTAAGGTGTAATGAGGTAACATTTAATAATCTCAGATTGGCAAAAATGAAAAAGAATATACCAAGTGTTTATAAATGTGGAACAGTGGAAATACTTAGATAATATAAATTAAGTACAGTCCTTTTGGAAAATAATTTGACACTTTTCTGGTAAAGTTGAATATGTCCATATCCTGTGACTAGCAATTTTCATTATAGAAATATGTTCTAAGTTATTGTACCTGTGCAATGGGATATAGATAGAAGAATATTTATAGAAGTTTTGTTAATTCCAAATAAGTAAATGAACCTGCAAGCAACTCACATGTCCATCAAGTAAAATTGATGGGTAAAATTCTATTCCCAGTCAGGGCACATGCCTGGGTTGCAGGCCAGTTCCCAGCAGGGGACGCACGAGAGGCAACCATACATTGATGTTTCTCTCCCTCTCTCCTTCCCTTCCCCTCTAAAGATAAATAAATAAATAAAAATTGATGGGTAAATTGTAAAACATTCATATAATGCAATACTAGATGCAGTGACATTTAATGAATTACATCTCTACCTATCAGCATAGATGAATATCAAAAACTTGATATCGAACATAAGAAACAAGTCACAAAACTGTTATTTTATGAAGTTAAAAACATACAAAATTAGACAATATATTCTATTTTTACTTTTTATTGTGATAAAATATACACAACATAAGATTTACCATTTAAAGAGTTTTAAGCATTAAATGTACTCCACAGTGTTGTATAACCATCCTCACTATCTGTTCCTGGAACTTTTGATCACCCCTATCAGAAACTCTCTATTCTTTAAACAATAACTGTCCATCTCCCCTTCTTCCAGTGCCTGGTAACCTTTTTTCTTTCCATCTCTATAAATTTGCCCATTCCTCATATAAGTGGAATCATGCAATATATGTCCTCTTGTGTCGGTTTGTTTCACTTAGTGTAATGTCCTCAAGGTTCATCCATGATGTAGCATGTATCAGAATTTCATTACTTTTAAGGCTGATTGATATTTCATTGTATGGATATTCCACATATTATTTATCCATTCATCAACAATATATTCTTTGGGGATGCATACATAGATGGTACTCTATTTTGAAAATGGAAGGGAAGAATAACCCAAGATTCAAGGTACCAGTCACCTCTGGAGGAGGGAATGGGAGGGGTGCAGTTAGGAACGCAACATGGGGATTTTAAGATCCTTGTAGTGTTCTGTTTCTTCAGCTAGATGATGGGTAGAGGATACTCATTTTATTATTCATTAAATAGTACTTATATATTTTATACATTGGTATGTATGACATATTTCACAAAAATTTTAAAAAATTCCAAAAATTAATTCCATTGGTTTAATTTCCAGTGTCTTGTAAAAGACCTGATAATTTAAGCATTATTACATGATGGATTTTTAAAGAAAATTCTATGAAATAAAGCTCTGACAATCATAAAATCCAAGTACGTTTATCCCCCTATAGTCCTCGAGTCCTCTTACATGAGAGAATGAGTTAAATTTCTAGCATGTGGTTTATTTTGTGACATATTAAGAGGTACACATCAGTCAAGTATTTTAATAGGGAGAGGCATTATATTAGTTTTATTTATCTTGGGGTCTATAATAAATGAAACATAATACAATGAACTGTTCTGTAGGAAGACCCTAACTTGAATAATTTGGACAAGCAATGTCCCCTCCAACTTCTCATAATATGAGCACAAGAATAACCTATACAACTACTTAATAACCTGGAAAACTATATAATTGCTGTAACTATTATAACCTTTATAATAGATTGTAACTATTATAACCATAATAACCTATATAATTGTTAGTTACCATTATGTTATTTATCATTTTGTTAGTTTTAGGGAGGAGATTGGTGAGATTGGCTACATGCTTTTTTTTTTTTGTAAAATCTACAGGGTTGAAAAATTAGATAAACAAGTCTTGAGTCTCATGAGAATGTATTTATCTTATAATCAGCTAATTCCTTTTTATTATAAAATTTTCTCCCTTTTAGGTTATACAGAGGAAACATTTATTCACCTGTTGCTTGTATTTTAACCACCTGAAGAACAGTGAGAGTATATTGGAGTGGAGAATTTATTTTAGGTCGGGCAAGAATGTACGGGGCGGGGGTGGGGGGTGGTCCATGCATACATTTTAATAACTACGTTGCTGCATTACTGTCGACTACAGTTATGTAGTAAAGACATTACTGAAGTAAACATCCTGCATTAATTTCTGCATTTGTTTTCTTCATTTCAAGATTGGTGATTCTGGATAGACTATTTGTAATTTTAGTATAATAAACTAGGTTAAATGACCCATAAATATTAGCATTATTATTTGTTAAGCACTTACTATATGCTAATGCTGTCTTAGGTATTTTTGTATGTTGTTCCAAGAATTTTTCTAGGACATAATTCTAGGATAGGAATTGCTGAGTTGTAAGGTATGCATGTGTTCAAATTTACAAGATAATGTCAAAAAATCCTCCAAAGTATCTGAATCAATTGAAATTCTTTCTTGCAGTGTAAAAAAGTTTGTATTGTTCTTATTGATACTTGATTTCCTCTAACACTTAAAAATATTTGCCAATCCGAGAGTGTGAAACTGAGGTTCAGATACATGAAAAAATATGACAAAGATAAATCAGTGAATAAGTGCTGGTGCCACATACAGTAGGCTGGATTTCAAAGAAATGGAAATCTGTAGGTTAGTTCTTTTTTTATAACAATGAGAATAGTTATTTAAAGATGAGAGAGTGATTCTTAAGTAAAATAATGTTATATAGGAACTTCCTTAGGGGGAAGTATTTCTGAAAGTGTGATTTTAAATTAACTGGATCAGAATCACCTGGTAGTAGTGGTTTGTGTGTATACCTGACCGGGGGGTGGGGGGTGGGATGGTGGTAGGGAGGGGAAGTACTTAGTATTTTTAGAAATGCAGAGCCCATCTCTAGTTTTAGTAATTTAGGATCTCTGGGAATGGTATACAGGCATCTAAATTTTTAACAAGCTCTCCTAGTTTTATTTTTGTTTTTTCATAAAACCTAAAGTTTAAGAAAACTGCTTCAGGGATGTTAAAGTAATTCCCAAAATACTGCCCAGGTCACATACAAACAAACAAACAAATGTATAAACATGGGATCAGAAGTATGTGTAGTTTTACACATACTTACATGCAAACATTTTTTGACTTTTGTCATCTAACTTCCTTTCTCTGAGTTCCTCTTACTATTTTTCTTTTATTTCTGTCCTCTTGTCTAACCTACATGTGATGTGAAATAGCATTAGAACTCTGGCATCAACAGCAGTAGTTCTCTCTGAACTTTTTTCTGCCTGGATGACTCTTAACTCCTTTAAAGAGGACTATAAGATGCAAAACATATGCTCATATAGCAACGCAATAAGTTAATTCATTCCTTTTTATAGAACCGTTGATAGTAATGGAACCAATCTTGAGTGGGTAAAGATTTAGACTCAGTGGTTATAAAAAGTGAAGACTCTTTGGGTTGGCGTTAGAGCTGTGGAAGATCCTCATGTTTTCTTCATTACCATTCTTTTTCTGTGTACTTTCAATGAGATACCTAATTTCAGGTGGACAACAGCGTCTGAGCTAGGTGAAGAATTAATAGAAATACCATTTAGACCCCTTTTCCCAAGGACAGCAGACTTTGGTGAGACCCTGTGTTAATATTAGCAATAGATGTTGTAGACTCAAAAGAGCTCTGTACTGCTTCTCTGCCCATACTTTGTAAATGACTTGTTTTCATTGTTGCTGAGCAAGTTACAGCTTTTTAGTTAAGTAGTATAGCTAATGGTGTTTAGAACTTAGTAATTTTACTTCCTTTTTTTCCAGAGGTACCAGTTTACCAAATACTTAAAAATTCCCAGAGTTCAGCAGAAAACCTTTTTTACATAACTTTTATCAAAAAAATGAAATCAACAGAATGTTAATCATCAAAACTCTAGATTTTGCATGAATCATCCTTAAACTGGGCTTGGGCTATCAAAATTATGTACATTTCCAAGTTATCTTAATTTTTATAGATTGATTATTTGTTTATAAAATTAAATAATTACTTTTAAGGGATAGTACAATACTTTCTGAAATAGATGTTTAACAAAATATGAAAATAATATGTGTCACTTTGTATGTCATGCTTTCAAAGCAGAAACTTTAAGTCCTACATTATATGTAGAAGTTGTTAGCTATTCTAAAGGTACAATAAGAGATTATTGTTCATATCAGTGTAATAAATTGATACTCCCTGATTGTACTTTTTCATTTTGCACATTGTCAGAACCTTGGACTTTAATCTGATTCTTTGATTGACAGTAGCGACCAGGGAAAGAACACTTGTATTGTTTGAGGTAGTCACATCTGTTCAACTTGATTCAGTACAGGGTATTTGCATATTCTTAAGTATTTCTTCTGAGCAAGCTTAAATCCTCTTCCTCAAGTGCTCAATGTATTTTTGAAATTCATTCATAAGGTATCTACATGCACTAATAGTTCTGTATAATATTGCTGCGCATAATCTGACAGATAAGACCACATTTTAAAACAAGGCATTCTTTAGGGATGCTACATTACATTTTTACTTGTTCTGCTGGCAGAAATGTCATTTAAAAAAAAAAAGGCTGTTTCAATGTGTTGATTAAATTAGTATATCTTAATTTTAGACAAGTTTGTCAATCATGGGAAAAATAAAGGTTTATTAGATAACTCAAATGTTAATGGTAGTTTTTCCTGCCTTGTTTGGAAAACTGAGTAATTTTATAGAAAACCATTGTAGAGCTTGAATGGATTTGCTTAGTCTCCTTATTTTATAGGGAGGCTCAAGTTTACTCACTCACAGTCATGTAGTCTGGAAATTAGGCCTTATTTTAGGTCAAAACTTTCAGACCAGTAAACTCTAAGGGATGCTAGTATATAACCTCTGGTTTACATTAATGATACATTACATATCATATGATATATTATATTACATATGACCTTCGATGTATGTTATTTACAAATTGTCCCACTTCTAAAATTTCCCCTTGCCATTAGAACACATAGTCAGGGGTTGTTATGTCTTTTACTCATTATAGCATTTCTCCAGCATTAACACCATATCTTCTTCATACTTAATACCCAACCATTATTTTGCTATCCTGTTATCATTGTTCTCCTAGGCTATTATGCTGTAAAGGATAATTTTGAAACATGATAGTTTATTAATGGACTGTTAAATACATTTAATATCAAATAGGTTTCATTTTATGTTCCAATTCTAATGAATTGGCAATAGCTATGTGGAGGAGAATTTTGAAATCTGTTGGTGTTGCTTAGCAGTGTCTGCTGCGGGCATAGGATCAGAGAAACCAACTCTTCTTCCTTGGTATATGTGACCTTAGAAAAGAGAGAGAACTATAGACTGGAGTGATTAGAAAAGGCCCCGGGAAGAAATAAGGCTCTAAGTATGAGATAGAGTTCATATTTTATAGACAGGATGAGGTACAATGCCACTGAAGCCAGGTGTTTTATTAAAAATTGTAGCTGTTCAAAAAGGTTTAATGTAACTTAATATAATATTTCCATTATAATATAAGTAGATTACATTAAATATAAATAAAGGAAGGAAAACAGTTATTGAGAACTTTGATACCTAGACCTGTGCTTTTTATAGGAGCCCTGAAGACTTTCTGTACTAGTTTGCATTCTCTACTTTTCTGTCCCCAAGTTATTATTGAAGGTTGTTCAAGTTTCCCCTCTTTCTTCATGGGCCAGCTCTCTCCAATTTTATAATCTGCCTTAAATATAATAAAAGTTGTTATATAACCTCATCACAATTTTATTTCATTATTGTATTACGGGAATTCATTGAAGAAGGAAGTATTAATTGTTATTTAATCATATTATTAATATTGTATTTTAGCCTGGCTGCTGTGGCTCAGTGGATTGAGTGCCAGCCTGTGAACCAAGAGGTCGCTGGTTTGATTCCCAGTCGGGGCACATGCCTGGGTTGCGGGCCAGGTCCCCATTTGGGGGTATGTGAGAGGCAGCCACACATTGGAAAGAAAAAAATTATATTTTAAAATATTTAGCTATAAAGTAAATAACTCCAAATTACATACTTATTTTTGATTTTTCAGGAATCCCTTTCTGGTCGAAGGAAAGCTCTTGCTACCAGCAGCATCAACATGAAACAGTACGCAAGCCCTATGCCAACTCAGACTGATGTCAAGTTGAAATTCAAGCCATTGTCTAAAAAAGTCGTATCTGCCACTCTCCAGTTTTCATTGTCTTGCATTTTCCTCCGGGAAGGAAAAGCCACGTAAGTTTCTTTTGTTATGAAAGCTGCTTCAGAGTGTGTTTAAAACACTGTAGATAAATAGTTTTTGACTCATTAGATTGGCAACAGTTGAGAACATCCCACCACATACCAAACATTTTTGCCATTCTTTTTTTCAGAAGCCAAATGAGATGAACTCTTTGTTATTTATAGCCTCTTTTGACTCTTGAAAATGAACAATAATATAAAAGTGATTACAGCAAATTTCAAATTATAAATTCAATATTATAGAATATCATACACGTTTGTTTTATACTTTAGGGTCTTCAGTGTAAGTGGCTGTACTCTGAAATACAGACAGTTCAATTTGTGGGACTGTTTGATTGAGCCGAGATGTGAGAGGAACCTAAAATGAAAAGTTCAGGATAAGAGTGATGAAAGAATTAAAAGAACTTTTACTAATTCATGTTCTTTGGCCCAGCCTCCCAAAAATTGTATAGCAAAGTACAGTTAGATGAACTTTGTTATAATCACTATCCTTTTCAAAAATCACTTCTAAAGCACAGAATAGGCATTCACAAAGATGATTTCTGTACTCAGTTCTAGTCTCCGAAAAGACTAACATTATAATTGGATAAAATGAGGTGAACATAGCTAGAAGAGATTAAAAAAACAGCAACATTCACACTGGTTTTGTATATAGTCAAGCCACAGGTAAGTACATGTTTTGGGTGTAGTGAAAAGGGTTAGTACCTACTTGGAGTGGAAGATTCAGGGAAAGGAGAAATGCAAATTCTATGCCTAGAATTAAAAGGTGAGGGGGAGAAATCAGCTATATCCATTTCAGTACGATCCGAATCACAGTTCTGAATGTATTTGACCTAGTGAAATGTGGTTACTAAAATTGGTCATGTCTACTTGACTGATTAGACTGAATTCTGTGTGTCAGTCAAAATGAGATGTTTGGCACTCATCTGAAGGGCAGCAAATGACTTGGTAGATAACAGTAAGCCTCTTCTATGGAAAGTTTGCCTCTAAGTGAGTGTGACAAAGAGACAGTACAGAATGGAAGCAATTAGTCTTTCATCTCAGGACCTTAAATTGTAGACTTAAATATTGAGAAATTAAAAATAAAGACTTTACCCTGAAGTCCAAGCCAAAATGAAAGTTAAGGAAACAGCGGAAGAAAAGAGAAAGCAAAATCAGAGAAGATCCTTTGAATGTGGACTCTTTTCCACTGGAGTAAAGCAGTAAGTGAATCAGTGTCATTCATAGGAATATGGGTGAGAGGAAAATTCAGTCAAACCAAGTGTCTCAGTTTGAGTGAAGGAGTCTCTCAAATGCTCTAAATTCCCTCTCTACCTCCTCTTTCCTTCCCTCCTTCTTTTCCCAAAGAAAAATGTTCAGGTTAAATTATAAGGAAATTAAAGAGGTAAAATAAAGCAAGTTTGCATGTTAAGAATAATGTTATATCTTGAAATTATCCCTCATAAATAGGTGAATAATTTGTAAGGCATTCATATAATGTAACACCACTGTTTTTGTTCATGTAGGGTTTTTTCTACCTTATTTTAAAAGGGGAAATGATTTTAACTCTAAGCTTATATGAGATAAAATGCAGAGTTTCAAAAACCAATGTAATGTTTACAGTCATATTATATTTGAAGAGTGAATATCAGTAAGTATTATTTTACAGAAGAAACGTTTTTTATTGTATTGTGCTCAGAACATGAAAAACTGTTTTAATTTGGCTTTCTGAGTTTTAAGGAAGTATGCCTGATTCAAATTTAGTTTATATACGATGTGTTAGAAATACGTTTCATTCACTGTAGTTTGTTTGAAATTTAAGGTAAAAGTGACAGATCAAGAAACTATAAATTATTTGATATTTAAAGTATTTAATATATTTCTTTTTATTTCTGTTCATATTTTAATGTGATTTATCTTTTAAATACTGTATATAAAATATTTTTACATTTTGCCTGCTATGTGGTGTTTAACTTATAATCAATGCAGGTTATTTTCTATCTTTTAATTCTTAAAAAGGCTAGACTTTATCTGAAGAAACTTTTCATATTACATTAGTTTTTTAACTTTTGGGGATTTATATATAGCCCTTTTGAGAAAAATCCACCTTTAAACAAGATTTAACTATAATTTGCAGAGCCTTACTGCTTTTTTTTCTCTTCAGTTCACAAAACTAGAAGTGTATGATTATGGACTTCAGATTAAGAATTTCTATTTTAGTTCCTTATGAAAATTTAAATACTTTAAAGTCTAGATCTCATCAGATTTGCCAACTGTTTCACCATTTTATGAAACAAGTTTTTGTTTCCAGTCTTCATGGTTGAGAAACCATACTTTAATCCCATGAAGAAAATTTTAGTTTTCCATAGGTCTGCAGCACAGAATTAAAGTAACTCCTAACCAGTTAGTTTTTTATCCTGTTTGCTTTTTACTAATTAAACATGCTTTTTAAAAATTAATAAATGAGGATCCTGGCCACGTAGTTCAGTTGGTTAGAGCATTGTCCCAATGTGCTAAGGTTGCAGGTTTGATGTCTGGTCAGGGCATATACAAAAATCAACCAATAGGTGCATAAGTAAGTGGAATAACAAATCGATGTCTCTCTCTCATGCCTCACCCCTCCCTTCTTCCCTGTCTCTCTCTTTTCTCTGTCTCTCCCCCTTTCTTCTATCTAAAATCATTTGAGAATTAAAAACATTAAAATTAATAAATAAGTATTTAGATTTGTCAGTAGTATGTACAACTGTATAAAAAGACTTATTAACATATGGAAAAGGAATATATTAATACTATTTTCTTAATAAACAATTCTCTTTCAATCAATGTCATTTAATGAACTATGTATTATATCATAAATTATTGATATAGGGATGAAGATATGCAAAGTTTGGCTAGTTTGATGAGTATGAAGCAGGCTGACATTGGGAATTTAGACGACTTTGAAGAAGATAATGAAGATGATGATGAAAACCGAGTGAACCAAGAGGAAAAAGCAGCAAAAATTACAGGTTGGTTTTATGAACATTAAGCTAAAAGTTTATCTTTTTTTTTTTTTGTAAAGTTGAAAAACTCATTCTTATTTCCCAGTGAAAAACAGTTTTACCAACAAGTTATTTTTTCTTCCTTAAGCCTTTCTAGTATAATATACCATTTAGCTCTCTAAAAACTTTGCATGCTGCTGGTAATAACAGGTTTCAGCAGTTTAAAATCAACTCCAAGTTTAGTCAAGAGAGCATAAAACTAGCTCTGGCTGGTGTGGCTCAGTGGATTGAGCACTGACTTGAAAGCCAAAAGGTTGCTAGTTCAACTGATTCATGTTTCTCTCCTCTTTCTTCCTTCCTTCCCCTCTCTCTGAAAATACATAAATAAAATATTTTTAAAAATAAAGCATAAAACTTTATAGGAAGTACTAATTATAACATAAAGTAGCCTAAATGTGCTCATCCTTATTTTGTCAATGTATGAATGAATCCTCTATAAGTAAAGCAATGAGAAGATGCATTAGCTACCTTCTCCTAGCTCATTGACATGTTATCCTGTATCTAGAAGCTTCCATGTAATTATTCATTATAGTTTGATCAAACTACTACCTAACCTCTTTATATTAATAGGTCAATCAATGCCTATTGATGATTTGGCTATCACTCATAAGGAACTGATATATACACTCCTTTCAGCTGATAAATTACTCTAAATTTCTGGGTTGGTATTCCTTGATTTCTATCACTTACTTCACCTTTTAATGATTTTTCCAAATTCATAGGGCACTTTGTCATCCAACTCTTGGCTCTACCTCAACTCTTACTGTTGTATGAGGGATTTCTACAGATATATATAAGTGACCCATTTAACTCCTTAGCCAAAAAGTTTCTTGACTTAACTTCAGTGATCTTCACTTGCACTCCATGTCTAGAAATCTATTGTAAGGAATTGCTCAAATTTATATTCAAAGACAGATGTTTTGTACTGTGTCAATTTTATAAATTATTATTTTCTAATTCATGTTTGCTATTTTGATTTCTTACGTAACCACAGGGTGTTTAGGAGAGTACATTTTATTATAGGCTCTATTTATTTTTAGTTTCTCTGTAGTTTAATTTCATTCATACAAGATTCTGAAGCCTGTTAAATTTCAGTTTTAAAAAAATACAAGTTTTTCTGTTTAGTCTAGATACATGATCTATTTATTTATGAAAGATAGAGAACTTCAATGTTAATTTAGTTCATAAAAATTTATTTCCTCATAGCTTCATTGTGGATTGTCATTTGATCAGTTTGCCCCATTTAATGTTTTTTTATTGAAATTTGGCATGATGTTGATATTTGTAACCCATACTTTCTTTATATTTGTTTTCATTAATGTATTTATTATATTTTTAACCTATCTGTAGTAAACATTTCTCTCATAAATAGTATTTCACTAATCTAACCTTGTATCCCTGCCCTTTAATAGTTATGTTTCTTGATAATTTACATACTTAATTTCACTTACATTACTTTATTTATGCTTTTGGGGGGATTTTTAATTATTTTTTTCTCATTACATTTTGTCATTCTCAAATTTTATTTAAGCTTTTTTTAATAGTGTAACTTGGAAATTAAACATCCTGTTTTCATTTTAGAATATCATCCTCTAAAATTAATAAGCCAGATGGAAAAATGAATAAACCTGTATTTCTCTGCTAATATTAAAAATAAAACATAATGTGTTAACTCACTTCTCGTAAGATGACAGATTCAATATGATTCTCTCTTCTCTTTATTTGAACCCCTCCTTCTAACCCCTTCTGGCTGTTTTTCTTTCAATAGCATTTTGGTTATTTTTCCCAATAATAAATGCCGACATTTGCATTATATTTATAATGATGTCATCAACAATTGTACAGTTCTTTTTAAAATGCCATATCTTTCCTGTCTTTGAGTTATTTGTTTTATTTGGCTAGTTGGAGTAGTTCAAGAAGGTAAGTTGGTGTTCTTTCCCTACCACCTAGCACCAGTGACCTTCTACCTGTCTTTCAAACTTTAATTCTGTTGCCACATAGTCTGAGAAGCCTT